>WNWK01033119.1:0-21397 GCA_009830355.1 Cherax destructor | reverse complement strand
GTTACTTCCCCCTATATTTTTCCCGGGATAAAAAAGGGAACCGGGGAACTCTGGGGGGGGGGAAAAATTACCCCCCCCCTTTTTGAAAGACAAAATTTCCCCACTACTTTAAAAGGGGGGTTATAAAAAGGAAGACCGGGACACATAGCCACCCGTTTTTTCCAAACCCCCCTTCCCAAATTTTTTTGGGGGTGGGGGCCCCACTGCAATTAGATAGAAATTTGTAATAGCCACTTGTGTCTGAGAAAGGTCTCGAGTGTCATTTTCAACAGTGTTCCCCAATTGGGCCCCAAAGGGGGGCAGCCCCAAAAATTTTCCCTTCCAAACCATGTTATCCCTTAAATTTCCAAAAATATACAAAAAAGCCCCGAAGGGGAAACCCACGCACCCGGGGGGCCCCGGTAGCCCTACTTTTTTTTTTTCATTCCTTCAAATTTGGTGAAAAGGCCTAGCCAGACAGGGGAAAAAATGGGTCTGGCCCCGGGGTGTGCCAGTATTAAAAACGGGACCATTTACCCCCTTTTGGGGGGGCACTGGGTTCCCTTTGGGAAAAGCCAGCAAAGAGAAAATATTTGGGCCCCCGGGGGGTTTCATGATGTCTTTAAAAACCCCCTTATAAGAGGAAAAGAAAAATAGGTTAGAAAAATAATGGGGGTTTTGGGTGGGTGGATTTAAAAAAATCAATGCACTTAAAAAAAATTTAAAACCTTTTAATTTTCTTTTCCTTTTGTCATTTTTCGAGCAGAAGAAATTCATCGCCGAAAAGCAGGATGGATAATGAAAACCCTTTTAAAAAACCCCCATTTTTACACTTTACAGACGTTTTGTTCCCCATCAAAGGCTAAAATTTTTGCCACTAACGGCCCCTTTTAAGGGGGGGGGGAAAATTTTCGACCGAAAATTTCAAAAAACCCCCATGCCCCGCAAAAAGGGGAAAAAACCCCCCCTACGGGGAAACGTTTGGGTTCCTAAACCTTTTACTTTTTAGAACGCAGGCGGGGGAGATACATTATTTCATGGAAAATTCTGAGGGGTTGGTACCAAATTTGACACAAAAATCACCCCCTACGAAAGAAAAAGGTCGGCGGCGAAACACCCCCCGGAAGAGCGGGGGGGCCCTAGAAATTTTAGGGACAAAAAAATGTGGGGGTTTGTTCAACTGCCTCCCAGCATACATCAGGGGATTACCAACAAAGCCCTGGCTGTCTTCAAGCAGGCACTGGACAGGCACCTAAAGTCGGTACCTGACCAGCCGGGCTGTTGTTCGTACGTTTGACTGCATGCGGCCAGCAGTAACAGCCTGGTTGATCAGGCTCTGGTCCAACAGGAGGCCTGGTCACGGACCGGGCTGCGGGGGCGTTGACCCCTGGAATTCTCTCCAGGTAGACTCCAGGTAGACCAACGAAACCCTGCCTGTACATCAATTCAAAACTCTGCTGAAAAACCACCTACTCACCCAAAACTAAAAAAAAACCTTACATAATTGCTCAAAGAACAATAATTTCTCAAACTTAATCTAATGCAAATTTTGAAACACACACATACATATATATATATATATATATATATATATATATATATATATATATATATATATATATATATATATATATATATAAACCTGTTATAAATAATGCATCCTTAGCTAACTTTGTTAATATAGCATTACCTAATAAAATAATCCATTCTCTTATACTCTTTGTAACTCATCTAATGACCATATAAACTGTTATTGCAATACAAATAATTGATTTGATTTCTTTGATCTGATTTAATAAATTGCATTACTACACATAATAAATTATTATGTTCCACTTATGTTCAAATTGCATTGCTTAAATACACAATTATTCAGTGGTATCTCGGTTGACGATATTTTTTTGTTCCAGAATGCTGTTCAAGTGCTATTACCAAACGAATTTATCTCCATAAGGAATAATGTAAAATAGACTAGTCTTTTTAGACCCCCAAAAATACACTTACAAAAGCATTTAAAAAAAAAAAACTTACATAAAAGGGAGTGTTTGGGGACCATCGTTAACCGAGGTACCACTGTACTTATTTTGTAAATTGTCTACTGTAATTTTTACCATTTAGTCTTATTATATCAATATCAAAACCTACAAGAATCTCTGAGACTAGTATCTCATTATTAAACCACATCTGGACTAACACTATATCCCCTCTAAAATCAGGCATAATCACAGACAACACCACAGACCACTACCCTACCTTCCTCATAACCAACCTAGGTAATTTGCCCCAAGAGATGATTGCTGATGTTATGAATGAAAAGAAGTTGGATGTCCTGGCCCTAAGCGAAACAAAGCTGAAGGGGGTAGGCAAGTTTCAGTGGGGAGAAATAAATGGGATTAAGTCAGGAGTATCTGAGAGAGTTAGAGCTAAGGAAGGGGTGGCAATAATGTTGAAGGATCAGTTATGGAAGGAGAAGAGGGAATATAAATGTGTAAATTCAAGGATTATGTGGATTACAATAAGGGTCGGATGTGAAAAGTGGGTCATAATAAGTGTGTATGCACCTGGAGAAGAGAGGAGTGTAGAGGAGAGAGAGAGATTTTGGGAGATGTTAAGCGAATGTATAGGAACTTTTGAACCAAGTGAGAGAGAAATTGTGGTAGGGGACCTAAATGCTAAAGTAGGAGAAACATGTAGAGAGGGTGTGGAAGGTAAGTTTGGGGTGCCAGGTGTAAATGATAATGGGAGCCCTTTGATTGAACTTTGTATAGAAAGGGGTTTAGTTATAGGTAATACATATTTTAAGAAAAAGAGGATAAATAAGTATACAAGATATGATGTAGGGCGTAATGACAGTAGTTTGTTGGACTATGTATTGGTGGATAAAAGACTGTTGAGTAGACTTCAGGATGTACATGTTTATAGAGGGGCCACAGATATATCAGATCACTTTTTAGTTATAGCTACAGTGGGAGTAAAAGGTAGATGGGATACAAGGCAAATAGAAGCAGTAAGTAAGAGAGGTGAAGGTTTATAAACTAAAAGAGGAGGCAGTTAGGGTAAGATATAAACAACTATTGGAGGATAGATGGGCCAGTGAGAGTGTAGGCAATGGGGTCGAAGATGTATGGGGTAGATTTAAAAATGTAGTGTTAGAGTGTTCAGCAGAAGTTTGTGGTTACAGGCGAGTGGGTGCGGGAGGGAAGAAGAGCGATTGGTGGAATGATGATGTAAAGAGAGAAGTAAGGGAGAAAAAGTTAGCATATGAGAGGTTTTACAAAGTAGAAGTGATGCAAGGAGGAAGAGTATATGGAGAGAAAAGAGAGGTTAAGAGAGTGGTGAAGCAATGTAAAAAGAGAGCAAATGAGAGAGTGGGTGAGATGTTATCAACAAATTTTGTTGAAAATAAGAAAAAGTTTTGGAGTGAGATTAATAAGTTGAGGAAGCCTAGGGAACAAATGGATTTGACAGTTAAAAATAGGAGAGGAGAGTTATTAAATGGAGAGTTAGAGGTATCGGGAAGATGGAGGGAATATTTTGATGAGTTGTTAAATGTTGATGAAGACAGGGAAGCTGTGATTTCGTGTATAGGGCAAGGAGGAATAACATCTTGTAGGAGTGTGGAAGAGCCAGTTGTGAGTGTGGGGGAAGTTCGTGAGGCAGTGGGTAGAATGAAAGGGGGTAAGGCAGCTGGGATTGATGGGATAAAGATAGAAATGTTTAAAGCAGGTGGGGATATAGTTTTGGAGTGGTTAGTGCTATTATTTAATAAATGTATGGAAGAGGGTAAGGTACATAGGGATTGGCAGAGAGCATGTATTGTTCCTTTGTATAAAGGCAAAGAGGACAAAAGAGAGTGCAAAAATTATAGGGGAATAAGTCTGTTGAGTGTACCTGGTAAAGTGTATGGTAGAGTTATTATTGAAAGAATTAAGAGTAAGACAGAAAGCAGGATAGCAGATGAACAAGGGGGCTTTAGGAAAGGTAGGGGGTGTGTAGACCAAGTGTTTACAGTGAAACATATAGGTGAACAGTATTTAGATAAGGGTAAAGAGGTTTATGTGGCATTTATGGATTTAGAAAAGGCGTATGATAGGGTGGATAGGGGGGCAATGTGGCAGATGTTGCAGGTGTATGGAATAGGAGGTAGGTTACTGAAAGCAGTGAAGAGTTTTAATGAGGATAGTGAGGCTCAAGTTAGAGTGTGTAGGAGGGAAGGGGACTATTTCCCAGTAAAAGTGGGCCTTAGACAAGGATGTGTGATGTCACCGTGGTTGTTCAATATATTTATAGATGGGGTTGTAAGAGAAGTGAATGCGAGGGTCTTGGCAAGAGGTGTGGGGTTAAAAGATAATGAATTAAATACAAAGTGGGAGTTGTCACAGTTGCTTTTTGCTGATGACACTGTGCTTTTGGAAGATTCTGAAAAGAAGTTGCAGAGGTTGGTTGATGAATTTGGTAGGGTGTGTAAAAGAAGAAAATTGAAAGTGAATATAGGAAAGAGTAAGGTGATGAGGATAACAAAAAGAATAGGTGACGAAAGATTGGATATCAGATTGGAGGGAGAGAGTATGGAGGAGGTGAATGTATTCAGATATTTGGGAGTGGACATGTCAGCAGATGGGTCTATAAAAGATGAGGTGAATCATAGAATTGATGAGGGAAAAAGGGTGAAAGGAGCACTTCGGAGTCTGTGGAGAAAAAGAACTTTGTCCATGGAAGTAAAGAAGAGAATGTATGAGAGTATAGTTATACCAACACTCTTATATGGGTGTGAAGCATGGGTGATGAATGTTGCAACGAGGAGAAGGCTGGAGGCAGTGGAGATGTCATGTCTGAGGTCAATGTGTGGTGTGAATATAATGCAGAGAATTCGGAGTTTGGAAATTAGGATTAGATTTTTTAGATTTTGCCACCGAAGTGGCTAGTTTATTGTGCACCCCATATCCATCCTGTGGACGGTAGCGCAAGAGCATATGGATACACAAAAGGCCTAGGCACTAGGCCCCAAAGGGGTTAACAATTGTACATTTGGGTTTATATCTACATTTCAAATATCTGTTACAAGCAGGTATCTTATTTCATGAATAAGATATCTTGACATGTCACATAGGTTATTATATTGTCTATCTCTATATTCCTCAATAAGTGCACAATTAAGCACATAGTGTTCACGACAGTGACCATATGCCTGATCACATAATTTGCATTTAGTTTGATCATCATCTGTCTCCCAAACTGTCAGAAGTACCTGTAGCCAAGCCTAAGTCTGGCCACTACAACATCAGTCAGTCTGTTCACATTGCAAGTTGCTCCACAAACATGCCCATCTGTGCTCGCATTATCATGAGCACAGATAGGCACGTTCATGGAAATTAATTTGGATTTATATCTACAGTTCACTTATCTGTTACAAGCAAATTTAGGAAATTTGCTTAGAATAAGTGGTATCCTACCTTCACTAATAAGATATCTTGACATGTCACATAGGTTATTATACTGTCTATTTCTATATTCCTCAATAAGTGGACAATTCAGCACATAGTGTTCAAGACAGTGACCATATGCCTGATCACATAATTTGCATTTAGTTTGATCATCATCTGTGTATCTCCCAAACTGCCAGAAGTACTTGTAGCCAAGCCGAAGCCTGGCCACTACAACATCAGTCAGTCTGTTCACATTGCAAGTTGCTCCATAAACATACTTATCTACATTCATGTTATCATAGTGGGTTATAGATCTACTCAGGCTTCTAACTGCATTCCTATAGCTATCATTTTCATTATTTATTTCTCTCTAATATTATTCCTAATGCTAGACACAGATATACCAAAGTTATATTCTACATTCTCCTTATGGGTGCTCTTCTTGGCTAACATATCAACTTTATCATGAAGGAGTAATCCAATGTGTGACGGAATCCATAGCAAATGTACTTTAATTCCTTTGTCCCGGATTTTTGAGTATCTATACCTGGCTTCTCCAATGAGCATGCTGTTAGAGTCATTATAGGAGTCAAGAGCCTTCAATGATGACATAGAATCAGTAATAATGATAGAGTCAAGCTCAGTGTCATAAGTTAGCTTTAGTGCCATAAGGATTGCAAACAATTCAGTTTGCAGTGTAGACGCCCAGTTGTTAATTCTTATGCCTAGTTCAAAAAAATTATTATTGTTCTTAACTAGGAGGTGGCAACCAGAGCAGATGCAGCCCTGCCAGAAGACTCCTGTTTAGATCCATCAGTGTATATAACTTGAGATAACTTATTACTACCAGCTAGGCGAGAAATTTCTTCTTGAGCAGTTGCTTTAACAAGTGATTTAAGGAAGGGATTACTAGCAATGAGCTTCTTGGGAGGGACTTGCAGGTATGTGATATTAAATGAACACATCTTCCATGGAGGGTGAAATGCTCTTGTTGCCTACAGTGATACAATTCATGCAGGTTGTAAAACTTAATGTAATTGCATGTTTTCACAATCCATTTAGATCTGTGAGTATTTACTTCTAGACATTTAGTAAGATTCATTGTGACAGTGTCTGGTTCATTTCTTAACAATCTAATACCAAGTACAGTGTTAATCTCAATAATCCTATCACTGATACTAGTAATACCAAGCTCTTCCTCATATTAAGAACCTTGTAGATTTGGGACAGCAAGAATAATTCTGAGAGCTTCATTTTGCATTAACTCCAAGGGTCGGAGAGAACTTTCTCGAGCTAATATCAACATGGAGCAGTATAATCAATTAAGGACCTAATATAGGCTATGTACATCATTCTCGGATTCTCACATTAGCACCATAGTTGGGGTTGTATCCAGCAACAGCTTTAAGAGCATTTAGTCTATCTTTGCATTTTTTATTTAGTTGTGGTATAGTAGATTTGGTAAAGGGTACATCTACACCAAGATATCTGTAAGTTTTAACGTAGCTAATGTTTCACCCTGCAAATAGATGGGTGGGGGATGTCGTTTGCTTGTTAATATCTTTGTTTTAGAGGAAGATATTATGAGGCCTAGTCGATTACAAATTGCTTGAACTTCATTAAGAACGGAACTCATCTTTTATGCCCTGTTGTATGGATCATGATGTCATCAGCATAGCTTATAGCTATATGTTTAGGTGAGGCAGGAAGAGCATTTAGGAGGGCATTAATCAGAATATTAAATAGCATGGGACTGAGAACTCCTCCTGTGGTGTACCTAGGGACATTTCTTTAGACTCGCTTCTAAAGCCTTGGTAGAGGACAGAGGATGCTCTGTTTGACAGGCTATCCTATTATCCAGCAGAGTAGGTTACAACCAATATTCATTTTGGCTAGTTCATGTAGTATAACAGTTCTGTTCGGATATCAAATACAGATTTTAGATCAAGAAATGTGGTAAAACTAGTAGAGGTGTGTGAGGTGAGAAAGGTGGAGATACAATTCTGCACACTCTTACCTTTCATGAACCCATAGAGGGAGGGGAGAGTTGGTGTCTGATTCTATAGTACAGTCTGTTAAGTATCATTCTTTCAAAATTTTACAAAGACAGCTAGTTAAGGAGATCGGTCTAAATGTATCAGGCTGTTGGGGCTTAGGGATAGGCACAATGAGACTTTGGTCCAGGAAGTAGGAAAACTCCCTCAATGTAATTGGTATTATACAGTGCCAACAAAGGATTATTAGGCACGTGCCTTAAAGTTCTGAGAATATCATAGGTTATACCATCCTTCCAGGAGCAGTTGATCGACCTTTGGTTAATGCGTTATCTAATTCATACTCTGTGAAGAGGCAATCACTCTCATCAATATTTTGGCTCATAAAATTAATCAGTTCCAACATTTCTTCAGAAGCACTCTCTAAGTTTTCTAATATGAGATGGCAGGTTTTCATGCCTGGAGATTTTGGACCAGTCATTTATGAGGTCATTTGCTTTTCAAGTGGAAAGGGATGACAACATTGCCAGTCTTTTTCCTGGTTATTTTATTTATACCTTTCCATGCCAGACTTAAAGGGTAGACCTATTTAATCCATTAACGAATTGTTCCCATTCCTGTTGCCTAAGTTCTTGCTTTCTATTTCTGCATTTGTTAGTGCAGCTTGGAATGTTCTGAGAAGGTCTGGGGTTCTACACTCACGGTATGCTTTACCAATCCTCCTAGCTGCATGTGTTAGATTGCGTAGCTGTGGGTCATTATAATATTTACATTGGTTTTTTTTGTCATTTCTAGTGGAAGGTTTATGTTGTCTTTTCCTGCCCACTTGATCTGTGAGTACAGTCTCAATAGCGGTAACTAGATCATCATTGAATTTTGTGTGCCAGTGGGCTCATAATCTTTAACCATTGATCCAAGTGGTTAATAAAGTTTTCTCTGTGTTCTGGGTTGAGAATAAGTTTCCTCCTTCTGTATTTAGCTCCTTGGTTGCTTGAGATATGATCAAGATTGACAGTTGTGAGTCTTGGGAAGTGATCAGATAGAAGATCATCAACTATAACAGAGTCATGCATCGTATATGACGTATTAAATCCAAGGCACAGATCTAGTATGCCTCCATATATGGAGTGGGCTCAATAGTGCCTACAATACGAACATTATCATGCTCATTTAGAAATTTGACTAGTTTAGTTCCATTGGTGTTTGTTATAGACCCACCAATATTCTTATGTCTGGCATTAAAATCTCCAAGTATGAGGGTAGGTTCACTATTGATGCGATCTGGTAAAGCATCAGGTCGAAGCTGGTTTGCTGGGGCATAGAGGTTAAAGATGTTTATGGAAAAGTCGCCTGCGTATACTCTGACACCATGATACTGCATGTTTACTCGACTCTGCAGGGTAAGGAGTGAATGTGCAAGTTCTTTCTGACATACATCACACAACAGTTGGTTGACCTTAAGTTATAAGCTGCATATCCAGACAGCTTTGGTGGAGGTACTCCTTCTTTCAGTCTACATTCCTGCAAACAGATGACATCAATATTCTTGGTTGCACTAATATGATGTAAGTCAGGCAACCGCTTCCTAATAGAAGCAATGTTCCATGAAAAAAATTGTAATCTATCCATTGTAGTGAGTTATTACAATCTCTTGTTCATAAGATGGTAAGACTACATGTATTATGCTTTGCCTACAGTGTGCAGACACTTAAGAGCAAATAGCATAGTTTGTACATGCTTATCTTCAGAACCTTTATTTCTAAGCATTTTCCGGCAAATTGGCAGCAAGTTCCAAGGCAACTTTTGAAGCCAAGAGTCATTGGCTTCTTTCTCACAAATAGCTTGAAATTGAACCGAGATTGTTGATGCACTTTTGACATCATCAACACACTCAGGAGCATCATCTTGACTACATATATTTATTAAGCTTGTCAGCATCTGTTCAAGATGCTCAATTTTTTCCTGCAAGTTTGTTATAATTTGAGGAAGGTTAGGCGAATCAAATGCCTCTCCAGAGGAGGGCTCACCTGACTTAGTCAGTATCATAATATTTGGATACCCTCTCGACATGGACCCATCCCATTTGACTCTAAGCGAGCATATCATTAAGCCCAAGAGACTTAAAGGAAAATCCCAAATTATTGCCAGTTGGGTTGGCCCTGTGCCCCTCCCCCAAAATATCTGGGTGCCTGGCCTACGTTTCCTACCCATCGACGTGTACCTACCCCCTCAACGTAGGTGTTACAAATGCCAACACTATGGCCATGTGGCAGTAGCCTGTGGAATACTACATTCTTGGTGTGGTAAGTGTGCTGGGAAACATTCCACTAAAGAATGCACAGTAGGCTTTGACAGCCAAAAGTATAAGTACATTAACTGTAAAGAAGAAGGTGTTACAGTCTCCCATAAGGACTGCAGTCGGAACACAAACAACCTTCGATGTAACCCCCCTGGAAGCTGGAGATGAGTCAGATGCACAGGACCCACCCACAATGAATGATGAGGTAGTCATGTCACAGGCACCAACAAAGAGCACTGATTTAACCAAAGTACATGTTAAGGTTATAGGTGTTACAGAAAGAACTAAGTCAGGTGGCCCTCCTGGAGAGGCATTTGATTCGCCTAACCTTCCTCAAATTATAACAAACTTGCGGGAAAAAATTGAGCATCTTGAACAGATGCTGACAAGCCTAATAAATATATGTAGTCAAGATGATGCTCCTGAGTGTGTGATGATGTCAAAAGTGCATCAACAATCTCGGTCCAATTTCAAGCTATTTGTGAGAAAGAAGCCAATGACTCTTGGCTTCAAAAGTTGCCTTGGAACTTGCTGCCAATTTGCCGGAAAATGCTTAGAAATAAAGGTTCTGAAGATAATCATGTACAAACTATGCTATTTGCTCTTAAGTGTCTGCCACTGTAGGCAAAGCATAACATGTAGTCTTACCATCTTATGAACAAGAGATTGTAATAACTCCCTACAATGGATAGATTACAAATTTTTTTCATGGAACATTGTTATTAGGAAGCGGTTGCCTGACTTACATCATTTAGTGCAACCAAGAATATTGATGTCATCTGTTTGCAGGAATGTAGACTGAAAGAAGGAACCCCCACCAAAGCTGTCTGGATATGCACATAACTTAAGGTCAACCAACTGTGTATGTATGTCAGAAAGAACTTGCCACATTCACTCCTTACCCTGCAGAGTCGAGTAAACATGCGTATCATGTGTCAGAGTATACCAGGCGACTTTCCATAAACATCTTTAACCTTATGCCCCAGCAAACCAGCTTCGACCTGATGCTTTACCAGATCGCATCAATAGTGAACCTACCTCATACTTGGAGATTTTAATGCCAGACATAAGAATATTGGTGGGTCTATAACAAACACCAATGGAACTAAACTAGTCAAATTTCTAAATGAGCATGATAATGTTCGTATTGTAGGCACTATTGAGCCCACTCACATATATGGAGGCATACTAGATCTGTGCCTTGATTTAATACGTCATACGATGATGACTCTGTTATAGTGATGATCTTCTATCTGATCACTTCCCAAGACTCACAACTTCAATCTTGATCATATCTCAAGCAACCAAGGAGCTAAATACAGAAGGAGGAAACTTATTCTCAACCCAGAACACAGAGAAAACTTTATTAACCACTTGGATCAATGGTATAAAGATTATGAGCCCACTGGCACACAAAAATTCAATGATGATCTAGTTGCAGCTATTGAGACTGTACTCACAGATCAAGTGGGCAGGAAAAGACAACTAAACCTTCCACTAGAAATGACAATAAAACCAATGTAAATATTATAATGACCCACAGCTACGCAATCTAACACATGCAGCTAGGAGGATTTAAAGCATACCGTGAGTGTAGAACCCCGACCTTCTCAGAACATTCCAAGCTGCACTAACAAATGCAAGAAATAGAAAGCAAGAACTTAGGGAACAGAAAGGGAACAATTCGTTAATGGATTAAATAGGTCTACCCCTTTAAGTCTGGCATGGAAAGGTATAAATAAAATAACCAGGAAAAGACTGGCAATGTTGCTCATCCCTTCCACTTGAAAAGCAAATGACCTCATAAATGACTGGTCCAAAATCTCCAGGCATGAAAACCTGCCATCTCTATTAGAGAAAACTTAGAGGTGCTTCTGAAGAAATGTTTGAACTGATTAATTTTATGAGCCAAAAATTGATGAGAGTGATTGCTCTTCACAGAGTATGAATTAGATAACGCATTAACCAAAGGTCGATCAACTGCTCCTGGAGAGGATGGTATAAAACCCATGATATTCTCAGAACTTTAAGGCACGTGCCCAATAATCCTTTGTTGGCACTGTATAATACCAGTTACATTGAGGGAGTTCTTCCTACTTCCTGGGCCAATAGTCTCATTGTGCCTATCCCAAGCCCCAACAGCCTGATACATTTAGACCGATCTCCTTAACTAGCTGTCTTTGTAAAATTTTGAAAGAATGATACTTAACAGACTGTACTATAGAATCAGACACCAACTCTCCCCCCCTCTATGGGTTCATGAAAGGTAAGAGTGTGCAGAATTGTATTCCACCTTTCTCACCTCACACACCTCTACTAGTTTTACCACATTTCTTGATCTAAAATCTGTATTTGATATCGCGAACAGAACTGTTATACTACATGAACTAGCCAAAATGAATATTGGTTGTAACCTACTCTGCTGGATAATAGGATACCTGTCAAACAGAGTATCCTCTGTCCTCTAACAAGGCTTTAGAAGCGAGTCTAAAGAAATGTCCCTAGGTACACCACAGGAGGAGTTCTCAGTCCCATGCTATTTAATATTCTGATTAATGCCCCTCCAAATGCTCTTCCTGCCTCACCTAAACATATAGCTATAAGCTATGCTGATGACATCATGATCCATACAACAGGGCATAAAAAGATGAGTTCCGTTCAATGAAGTTCAAGCAATTTGTAATCGACTAGGCCTCATAATATCTTCCTTAAAACAAAGATATTAACAAGCAAACGACATCCCCCACCCATCTATTTGCAGGGTGAAAACATTAGCTACGTTAAAACTTACAGATATCTTGTGTAGATTACTTTAACAAATCTACTATACCACAACTAAATAAAAAATGCAAAGATAGACTAAATGCTCTTAAAGCTGTTGCTGGATACAACCCAACTATGGTGCTAATGTGAGAATCCGAGAATGATGTAATAGCCTATATTAGGTCCCAATTTATTATGCTGCTCCCATGTTGATATTAGCTCGAGAAAGTTCTCTCCGACCCTTGGGGTAAGCAAAAAGAAGCCCCAGAATTATTCTTGGCTGTCCCAAATCTACAAAGGTTCTTAATATGAGGAAGGAGCTTGGTATTACTAGTATCAGTGATAGGATTGTTGATATTAACACTGTACTTGGTATTAGAATGTTAAGAAATGAACCAGACACTGTCACAATGAATCTTACTAAATTTCTAGAAGTAAATACTCACAGATCTAAATGGATTGTGAAAACATGCAATTACATTAAGTTTTACAACCTGCATGAATTGTATCACTGTAGGCAACAAGAGCATTTCACCCCTCCATGGAAGATGTGTTCATTTAATATCACATACCTGCAAGTCCCTCCCAAGAACCTCATTGCTAGTAATCCCTTCCTTAAATCACTTGTTAAAGCAACTGCTCAAGAAGAAATTTCTCGCCTAGCTGGTAGTAATAAGTTATCACAAGTTATATACACTGATGGATCTAAACAGGAGTCTTCTGGCAGGGCTGCATCTGTTCTGGTTGCCACCTCCCTAGTAAAGAACAATAATAAATCTGTTGATCTAGACATAAGAATTAACAACTGGGCGTCTACACTGCAAATTGAATTGTCTGCAATCCTAATGGCACTAGAGTAACTTGTAGATATAAACCCAAATGTACAATTGTTAACCCCTTTGGGGCCTAGTGCCTAGGTCTTTTGTGTATCCATATGCTCTTGCGCTACCGTCCACAGGATGGATATGGGGTGCACAATAAACTAGCCACTTCGGTGGCAAAATCTAATCTAATCTAAAGCTAACTTATGACACTGAGCTTGACTCTATCATCATTACTGCTAATATACAGGGTCTAAAGCCAGCAACAAACAACAAGATACCTTACATTCGTGGACTGCTTACAGAGTCAAATGCTATGTTTGCGGCTTTCACAGAGACCCACATAAGAGATCACTTGGACAATGAAATTTGGATCCCGGGCTACAACCTATACAGGTGTGACAGAGTGAACAGGCAAAAAAGGGGAGGGGGGGTTGGCCTGTATATCACAGAGTCACATATATGTTCAGAACTACTAAATGCCTCAAATGATGTAGTTGAAGTATTAGCAATAAAGGTCGAGAATCAAAACCTGGTCATCGTGGTTGTCTACAAGCCCCCGGATGCAACGTCCCAACAATTCCAGGAACAGCTTCTGAAAATTGACCACTGTCTGGAAAATCTTCCAGCTCCTGCCCCCAACATCTTGCTACTGGGGGATTTCAACCTCAGGCACCTAAAATGGAGGAACATTGCAAACAATGTGGTAGCAGAGATAACACCAGGAGGCAGCTCAGATGAAAATTCACACATGCATGAACTTTTAAATCTCTGCACCAAGTTCACCTTAAACCAGCATATAGTAGAGCTCACAAGATTAAAGAATACGCTGGACCTCATCTTCACCAACAATGATGATCTGATACGAAATGTCATCATATCAAAAACAATATACTCAGATCACAACATAATAGAGGTAAAGACATGCATAGGGGAAGCCCCAGATCAATAAAATGTGATCAGCCGCGAGGGAGCCTTCTCCAAATTCAACTTCAATAACAAAAACATAAGGTGGGACCAAGTAAACCAAGTCCTAAATGATATAAACTGGGAAGATTACCTAATCATCACGGATCCTAACCTATGTCTAGACCAAATTAACTCTGTGGCACTAGAGGTTTGCTCAAGACAAATTCCCTTAAGGAAAAGGAGGAGAAGATGCAAACTAGAAAGAGAGAGGCGCTCCCTATACAGGCGAAGGCAAAGAATAACGGAGCAGCTACAGGAGGCCAATATCTCTGAAATACGTAGGGAGACACTAGTTAGAGAAATAGCAAACATCGAATTAAAACTAAAGGAATCTTACAGGAATCAAGAATCGCGGGAAGAACAAAAAGCTATAAATGAAATTGAAAGAAACCCAAAGTATTTCTTTTTTGATGCAAAATCAAAGTCGAGAACAACATCCAGTATTGGGCCCCTACTTAAACGGGATGGGTCCTACACAGATGACAGCAAGGAAATGAGTGAGTTACTTAAGTCCCAGTATAACTCAGTTTTTAGCGAGCCGCTAACCAGACTGAAAATCGAAGACCTAAATGAATTTTTTATGAGAGTGCTACAGAACTTGACAGACGCATGCCTATCTGACATCACCACGACGCCAAATGACTTCGAAAAGGCAATAAATGACATGCCCATGCACTAAGCTCCAGGCCCAGACTCATGGAACTCCGTGTTCATCAAGAACTCCAAGAAGCCCCAACTACTGGACCACTACGACAAGATCCTGGATGCTCTAGAAGACAAACAGAATGCAGATGTTATATACACAGACTTTGCAAAAGCCTTTGACAAGTGTGACCATGGTGTAATAGCACACAAAATGCGTGATAAAGGAATAACAGGAAAAGTTGGTAGATGGATCTATAATTTCCTAACAAACAGAACACAAAGAGTAGTAGTCAACAGAGTAAAGTCTGAGGCAGCTACTGTGAAAAGCTCTGTTCCACAAGGCACAGTACTTGCTCCCATCTTGTTCCTCATCCTCATATCGGACATAGACAGGGATATAAGCCACAGTGCTGTGTCTTCCTTTGCAGATGACACCCGAATCTGTATGACAGTGTCCACCGTTGAAGACATTGCAAGACTCCAAGCAGACATAAACCAAATCTTTAAATGGGCTGCAGAAAACAATATGAAGTTCAATGATGAGAAATTTCAATTACTCAGATACGGAAAAAGTGAAGAAATTAAAATCTCATCGGAGTACAAAACTAATTCCAACCACACAATAGAGCGAAAAACTAATGTCAAAGACCTGGGAGTGATCATGTCAGAGGATCTCACCTTCAAGGACCATAACACCGTAGCAATTGCATCTGCTAGAAAAATGACAGGATGGATAATGAGAACCTTCAAAACCAGGGATGCCAAGCCCATGTTGACACTTTACAGATCTCTTGTTCTATCTAGGCTGGAATATTGCTGCACACTAACTGCACCTTTCAAGGCGGGTTAAATTGCTGACCTTGAAAATGTGCAGAGAACCTTCACGGCATGCATAACTGCGATAAACCACCTCAATTACTGGGAACGCTTGAAGTTCCTAAACCTGTAGTCCCTAGAACGCAGGCGGGAGAGATACATTATTATATACACATGGAAAATTCTCGAGGGATTAGTACCAAACTTGCACACGAAAATCACTCCCTACGAAAGCAAAAGACTCGACAGGCGATGTAACATCCCCCAATAAAGAGCAGGGGTGCCACTAGCACGTTGAGGGACAACACAATAAGTGTCAGGGGCCCAAGATTGTTCAACTGCCTCCCAGCATACATCAGGGGGATTACCAACAAACCCCTGGCTGTCTTCAAGCAGGCACTGGACAGGCACCTCAAGTCGGTACCTGACCAGCCGGGCTGTGGTTCATACGTTGGACTGCGTGCGGCCAGCAGTAACAGCCTGGTTAATCAGGCTCTGGTCCAACATGAGGCCTGGTCACGGACCGGGCAGCGGGGGCGTTGACCCATGGAATTCTCTCCAGGTAAACTCCAGGTATGTCATCATTGAAGGCTCTTGACTCATATAATGACTCTAACAGCATGCTCATTGGAGAAGCCAGGTATAGATACTCAAAAATCCGGGACAAAGGAATTAATGTACAATTTCTATGGATTCCATCACACATTGGATTACTCCTTCAAGATAAAATTGACATGTTAGCCAAGAAGAGTACCCAGAAGGAGAATGTAGAATATAACTTTGGTATATCTGTGTCTAGCATTAGGAATAATATTAGGAGAGAAATAAAAAATGAAAATGATTGCTATAGGAATGCAGTTAGAAGCCTGAGTAGATCTATAACCCACTATGATAACATGAACATAGATAAGTATGTTTATGGAGGAACTTGCAATGTGAACAGACTGACTGATGTTGTAGTGGCCAGGCTTAGGCTTGGCTACTAGTACTTCTGGCAGTTTGGGAGACACACAGATGATGATTAAACTAAATGCAAATTATGTGATCAGGCATATGGTCACTGTCTTGAACACTATGTGCTTAATTGTCCACTTATTGAGGAATATAGAGATAGACAGTATAATAACCTATGTGACATGTCAAGATATCTTATTAATGAAAATGGGATACCAGTTATACTAAGCAAATTTCCTAAATTTGCTTGTAACAGATAAGTCGGAGTCCCTCAAGGAAGTGTCCTGGGGCCACTCCTATTCCTCATTTACGTAAATGACCTACCGAATGCATCACAACTACTCAAACCCATTTTATTTGTAGATGACACAACATATGTCTTCTCTCACCCAAATCCAGTTATACTGGCCAACACTGTTAATGCCGAATTACAGAAAATATCAACATGGATGACGACTAACAAGCTTACTCTCAATACTGACAAGACCTACTTCATACAGTTTGGAAGCAAAGCCACAAATGTTCCACTTAACATAACACTCAATGGTACACCCATCACAAGACTCACAGAGGGAAAATTCCTAGGAATCCACCTTGACAGTAGCCTTAAATTCCAAACACACATACAACAAATTTCCAAGAAAATCTCAAAGACAGTAGGCATATTATCAAAGATACGCTATTATGTGCCACAATCAGCTCTCCTTGCACTATATCATTCACTTATCTACCCTTATCTCACCTATGGAATCTGTGCATGGAGATCAACAACATTAAATCAAGTAAAAGGACACAATTGCAACTAATGTGACATTTTATTGTGGCAACGTTTCGCTCTCCAGGAGCTTTCTCAAGCCGTTACAAGCGATAAATGGACATAGTTGGTATATATATACTGTCAAGGTGAGGTGAAAACACTAGTGGTGTTAGAAATAGTAGTAGATACTAAGACCAAAAGAGGTATCATCATCGGATTCTTCCTAAGAGCTTACCGAATTTGTAGTCCTGAGTTTCTTGACGAGGAATGTACATACATTCACCAAACCTTCACTGATTTACATTTTCCTTCCTTTTCATCAAAGATTGCAAGAAAAGAGCTCTTCAGATCATTAATTCTCCACGCGTCAATTCCACTCCAAACAAAGTTATAATTCTTCCCAACAGCCAGGTTGCATCCAACATTTCTAAAGTATTTGCACAAGCTAACACTAGAGTCGCCATCGCTTCCAGTACTTCTATTAAGGATCTAACCAGGACTAGATCCAAGCACCATGAACCAGTCAACGCAAAGGGTCTACACTATACCCTGTGGAGGCTGCGACAGAATTTATGTAGGAGAAACAGCAAGAAACCTCGAGGGCACGCATCAATGAACACATGAATGCATGCAGAAACGATAACCTGAACAACGCCTGCGTACAACACCGAAATTCCAACAATCATCTCATGAAATTCAAAGACGCCCGACTAGTAATCAAAGAAACTAATTTCAGTAGTCGAAAATGCCCTTTAATCAGCACTTATCTCTGTTTCTAACACAATTAAACAAAACAAGGCAGCTTCACCATCTCTGAAGTCTTAGCAAGAATCCTCCTGAAACAGTAAACCCTACCATCACATAGTCTCTCCTGTTAGTTTAGCACATCGTAGATGTGGACCACTCCTACTGACCTTTTATATTTCAACCTCCAGCAGAAATATTTGTCTAACCTATTGTTATACTACCCAAGTATTTGTTTTATCACCTTTTACTCACGTGCATATTGATTGTACTACCTTATTGTATTACTTCTACTACTACTACTACTACTACTAATACTACTTATATCACTACTATTTCTAACACCACTAGTGTTTTACCTCACCTTGACAGTATATATATACAACTATGTCCATTTATCCTTGTAACGGCGAAAGCTCCTGGAGAGCAGAAACTTACAATAAAATGTCACTTGTTCTTGTGTCCTTTACTTAACATATTGTCGGTAATTCTACCAATATTATTACAACATTAAATCCCTTAGACCACTCATACACCAAAAGGCTGCAGTCAGAATGATAAAAAAATTCCCACTCTAGACAGCATGCTCCAAACATTCAAAAGTCTAAAACTACTCACCGTAAAGAACATTCATGCTTATTCTTGTGCTACTGCATATATAAAACTTTACACTCAATATAAACCCTCCCTCAAAATTCTCCTCACCAACTTTAATAGACCCATGACCACAACACAAGACACAGACCACTTTTGATATACCCCAGTTCATATCAACCTATCTAAAAATTCTATGCACATAAAGGGCCCTAGAATCTGGAATTCATTACCAGTAAATATTAAGATAACCTTGTCTAAAATCAATTTAAGCTACTAAAAACCACCTACTCACCCAAAACTAAATAATCATACTATAATCTACTTTCAAAAATGCTCAATATTACTTTTCTATAAGATAATTTCAATTTTTAATAATATGCTACTATTATGTTACCCCCTACTCACCAAAAACTAAATACTCATACTATAAGTTTATGTCAAAAATGCTCAATGTTATTTTCCTTAAGATAATCTCAATTTCATATTACCATTCTCCTAAACACCTGTTACAATCTAATATCATCATGTAATAATTTTAACATCATAATATCATCATATTGTAATTTGAAAACAAAATTTTAACTGAATAAACTCAATAAATTTCTCTATTATATGTACATAGTCTATAAGTCACTAGATTAAGCTGCCCCTAATGCCATGGCATGTCAGTGGCTCTCCTGGCACTCAGTTTATATTGTAACTACCGATACCTATGTAATCTGCAATGAAATAAAATTTACTTTACTTTACTTTACTAGATATAAATCCAAATGTACAATTGTTAACTCTTTTGGGGCCTAGTGCCTAGGCCTTTTGTGTATCCATATGCTCTTGCGCTACCGTCCACAGGATGGATATGCTCTTGCGCTACCGTCCACAGGATGGATATGCTCTTGCCTACCGTCCACAGGATGGATATGTTTGGCTACCGTCCACAGGATGGATATCTCTTGCGGTACCTTCCACAGGATGGATAGCCTTCGCTACCCTCCACAGGATGGATATGTCTTGCGCTACGTCCCGGGGTCGAATGCTCTTGCGCTACCGTCCACAGGATGGATATGCTCTTGCGCTACCGTCCACAGGATGGATATGCTCTTGCGCTACCGTCCACAGGATGGATATGTTCTTCCCCGTCCACAGGATGGATATGTCTTGCGCTACCGTCCACAGGATGGATATGTTCTTGGCTACCGTCCACAAGATGGATATGCTTTGCGCTACCGTCCACAGGATGGATATGCTCTTGCGCTCCCTCCACAGGATGGATATGCTCTTGCGCTACCGTCCACAGGATGGATTGCTCTTTTTCGCTACCGTCTACCTGGAGTCTACCTGGAGAGAATTCCAGGGGTCCGCCCCGCGGCCCGGTCCGTGACCAGGCCTCATGTTGGACCAGAGCCTGATCAACCAGGCTGTTACGCTGGCCACGCAGTCCAACGTACGAACCCAACCCGGCTGGTCAGGTACCGACTTTGGTGCCTGTCCAGTGCCTGCTTAAGACAGCCAGGGTTTGTTGTTAATCCCCCTGATGTATGCTGGGGGCATTGAACAATCTTGGGCCCCGCACTTATTGTGTTGTCCCTCAACGTGCTAGTGGCACCCTGCTCTTCATTGGGGGATGTTACATCGTCTGCCAGTCTTTTCTTTCTAGGGAGTGATTTTTGTGGAAGTTTGGTATAAGCCCCCGAGAATTTTCCATGTGTATATAATAATTATCTCTCCCGCCTGCATTCTAAAAGTACAGGTTTAGGAACTTCAAGCGTTCCCAGTAGTTGAGGTGGTTTATCCACTTATGGGGGTGAAGGTTCTCTGCACTTTTCAAGGTCAGCAATTTCACCCGCCTTGAAAGGTGCCGTTTGGGGCGCAATATTCTAGCCTAGATAGAACAAGCGTCTGTAAAGTGTCAACATGGGCCAAACCCTGGTTTTGAAGGTTCTCATTATCCATCCTGTCATTTTCGAGCAGATGCAATTGCTACTTTGTTATGGTCCTTGAAGGTGAGATCCTCTGACATGATCACTCCCAGGTCTTTGACTTGTTTCGCTCTTTTGGGTGGTTGGAATTAGTTTTTACTCCGAAGAATTTTATTTTCTTCACGTTTTCCGTATCTGGTAATTGCAATTTCTCATCATTGAACTTCATATTGTTTTTTTGCAGCCCATTTAAAGATTTGGTTTATGTCTGCTTGGAGTCTAGCCGTGTCTTCAACTGGACCTTCTACAGATTCGGGTGTCATCTGCAAAGGAAGAAAAGCACTGTGGCTTTTCCCCGTCAATATCTATATGAGGATGAGGAATAGGATGGGAGCAAGTACTGTCCTTGTGGAAAAGAGCTTTTCACAGTAGCTGCCTCAGACTTTACTCTGTTGACTACTACTCTTTGTGTTCTACATGTTAGGAAATTATAGTCCATCTACCAACTTTTCCTGTTATTCCTTTATCCGCATTTTTGTGCTATTACACCATGGTCACACTTGTCAAAGGCTTTTGAAAAATCTGTGTATATAACATCTGCATTCTGTTTATCTTCTAGAGCATCCAGGACCTTGTCATAGTGGTCCAGTAGTTGGGACAGACGGAGCGGCCTGCTCTAAACCCATGCTGTCCTGGGTTTGCAATTGATGGGATCAA
>WNWK01033118.1:0-21400 GCA_009830355.1 Cherax destructor | reverse complement strand
ACCATTTCAACCCCCAAAAAAGTGGTCAAAAAATAAAATTTTTGCCAATTTCATGCAAAAAAAAAAGATGTCAATTTCAAAATAGGGTCCAGAATAAACAATGCAGACACCCCTAGCACTAAAATAAGATGTTATCTGTTCATTAGTCATGTCTTTGGCCCCTCTTACATTACTTTTGCTTTCTATTTTGATTTTTATTCATAAAAAAAATAGGAGATTTATTGTTATGCAGACTATTGCATTATTGAAAAAACTGTATAAATAATATCTGTGCACTTGTGAAAGAATTAGACTCCCAGTTGATGGTATTGGATGCATGGTGGGTTTGTTTACTTTTGAACATTGGAAAAAATAAACATTTCCGCTAATTTGAGCTCAATTTCAAGATCGTTTACATCATGAAACTAATAAAAAATCATTCTTTCCTGTAATATGTTTCCCATTCTATCAAATGAGACCATAAAAAAGAGAATACAACCATAAATACTATACAAAAATACACCTAAAAGAGGGCTTTTTAAATTTAAAAAAAAACGGTCAGAGTTTTTTTCATTATGTACTGCTTGCTGCAGGTTTTTTTATACTGCGCACACTGACCACAAAACCCATTCTCTCACATGTGGGGCCCACCAGCTTTTTCCTGCTTGATTTGAGGCCGCTAGAATTTAAACGTATAAATACGTCCGAAACATTGGCTCGTAAGACGTATATATACGTCCGAAACAGTCAAAGGGTTAATTTGTTTAATCTGATTTAATAATTTTATTATGTAGACATATAAAACTGTAAATGATCCAAAATTATAAAACTATTATGTTTCAAAAATGTCATGTTCAAATTATGTTCAAATTTCATAGCTTAAATACTCAATTATACTTATATTGTAAACTGTTTACTATAATTCTTACCATTTAGTCTCAAAGCCCCTTACTTAATTGCTCAAAGAAAAATAATTTATCAAACATAATCTAGTACAAATGTTGAAACTTATACCTCATAATGTATAAACCTGTTATATTTCATAATATTATATCTCATAATTGTGCTCCTTGTAACTCATCTAATGACCATATAATTTGTTATTTCAACACAAATTATTGATTTAATTTGTTTAATCTGATTTAATAATTTTATTATGAAGACAAAATTATAAAACTATTATGTTTCTAAAATGTCATGTTCAAACTATGTTCAAATTTCATAGCTAAAATACTCAACTATACTCATATTGTAAACTATTTACTATAATTCTTACCATTTAGTTTAAAGTTAATTTTAAGTCTGCCCAAAATGCCCTGCATATTAGGGGCTTTTGGCATGTACACCTTATGTAATCTCATAACCCATTGTAATTCTTTGTATGATGTCCAAATAAACTATTATTATTATTATGTGCCTCAATCAGCTCTCCTTGCACTATATCACTCACTCATCTACCCTTATCTCACCTATGGAATCTGTGCATGGGGATCAACAACATTAAATCACCTTAGACCACTCATAACCCAGCAAAAGGCTGCAGTCAGAATGATAACAAATTCCCACTCTAGACAGCATACTCTGCCAATATTCAAGAGCCTAAAACTACTCACCATAAAGAACATTCACACTTATTCTTGTGCCTACTACATACATAGAACTCTACACTCTAATATAAACCCTCCACTCAAAATTCTCCTCACCAACTTTAATATGACCCATGACCACAACACAAGACCCAGATCACTTTTTGATATATCCCGTGTCCATATCAACCTATGTAAAAATTCTATGCACATAAAGGGCCCCAGAAGTTAAAATAACCTTTTCTGAAAATCATTTTAAGACTTCTCAAAAACCACCTACTCACTCTAAACTAAATACTCATACTGTAAATTACTTTCAAAAATGCTCCATGTTATTTTCCTATAAGATAATTTCAATTTTTACTATTATGTTACCACTTACTCACCCTAAACTAAATATTCATACTGTAAATTACTTTAAAAAATGCTCAATATTATTTTCCTTATGATAATTTCAATTTTTACTATTAACCCTTTGGGGGTCCAAGGGGTCTCTCTGAAACTCGTTCTCAGGGTCCACGAATTTAAAAAAAAAAAAAAAAAAAAAAATTCTCATGGAATGATAGAGAATCTTTTTCCGATCATAACGCCACAAAAATTATGAAATTTGATCGAAAACTAACGGAATTATGCTTTCGCGAAGTTAGCGGTAGCCATGACATTTACGCATCGGCGATTTCGCCCACTTTGAGCCCTATTTTCGGCACATTCCAATGTTTCAGTCTACTAAAATTATAGCTATTTCGCTAGAACTCCATTTCTTCTATCGATTGAGTACAAGAAACTGCCAATTTACCAATTTCAACTACCCAAAATAGTGGTCAGAAAATGGCAATTTGGCCAATTTCACACAAATTTCAAACGATGCCAATTTCAAAATAGGGTCCATAATAAACAAGGCAGACATTCCTGGCACTAAAATAACATCTTCTCTGTTCATTAGTCACGTCTCCAGGCCCCTCTTACATTACTTTTGCTTTCCATTTTGAATTTTTATTCTCACAAAAAATAGAAGATTTACTGTTATGTATACAACTGCATCACTGTAAAAATGGTATAAATAATATCAGCGCACTTGTGCAAGAATATTAGACTCTTCAGTTGATGTGTATTGGACGCATGGTGTGATTTGTTTACTCCTGGACATCGGCCAAAATCAAACATTTTCGCTACTTTGCGCTCAGTTTCAAGGTACTTGTCATCGTGAAACCAGTCAAGATTATCTCTATTTCTGTAATATATCATCTATTCTATAAAATGAGACTAAGAAAACGAGAATACAAGCATAAATACCATACGAAAATAGACTGCAAATTCGCTGTTTTAAACCAAAAACACGGTCAGAGGTTTTTTTCCTCATTATGCACTGTGTGGTGCAGGAATTTTTTTATACTGCGCACACTGACCGCACAGACCCATTCTATCACATCTAGGCCTAACAGCCTGTTTCTGCTTGATTTGAGTTCGCTAGAATTTAGGAGTACTAGTACGTCAATAACCACAGTGCGTAAAACGTACTTGTACGACCATAACCCCGAAAGGGTTAATTACCATCCTACTAAACACTTGTTACAATGTAATATCATCATATTGTAATTTGAACAATGTAATATCATCATATTGTAATTTGAACAATGTAATATATCATCATATTGTAATTTGAACAATGTAATATCATCATATTGTAATTTGAACAATCTAATATTTAAATAAAACAAACTCAATCAATTTCTCTAATATTATGTACATAGTCTATAAGCCATTAGATTAAGCTGCCCTTAATGCCATGGCATGTCAGTGGCTCTCCTTGCACTTCAGATTATGATTGTAATTACAAAA
This sequence comes from Cherax destructor, assembly GCA_009830355.1. Classification (NCBI taxonomy): domain Eukaryota; kingdom Metazoa; phylum Arthropoda; class Malacostraca; order Decapoda; family Parastacidae; genus Cherax; species Cherax destructor. The sequence goes on along the minus strand of WNWK01033118.1, from coordinate 17,996 downwards.
TCTATGTAAACTTGCAATGAAATAAATATTTGAATTTGAATTTGAAAAAAAAATGAATAAATATGAGATGTTAAGTGTAGATGAACATGTATTAACCATAACCAGACGCATTTGTCTGTTTGTTTACATGCTCCACTTCTCTCTCCTCTCTCCTCTCGTTTCAGATCCCCAAAAGTACACTTACAAATGCACTTACAAAAATACATTTACATAATTGTTCGAGTTTGGAGGTGCACGAAAACAGAGGGTCCACTGTATATGTTAGTGTAAACTATGCATTTACAAGTGGAAAAAAATGGCATTCTGCTTTCCAGTGATGTCCGCTTTCTGGCAGTAGTCTGGAACCTAACCTGCCACATAAGTGGGGCCCTATTGTACTGTAAAATGCTATTCTTCTCCTTCACTCAAGTAACTCAACATCTGTCACTGCCTCACTCCAGCTCTTCTGTCCACCCAGAATATCTACACTCTCAATACCAGCATATCTTGATTCATTCTTGTTATATGATAAAACCATTAAACCCCATCCTCATCCTCCGTGAATTACAGTATCAATTTCTTTCCACTATACAGACTTCTCACTTCACTCCTTATGATATGCATAATACGTATTTACACTATAAATTATCTCCTACAAGACATGTCTATTACCTGCAGCCTCCACCTTGATACAATGTAAAGACCAAGATTCATTCCCATACAAAATTTCTGACATTAACATCTAATACATGTCCCTTTATTTGCAACCAGCAATAATTTAATTTTCTTTCCACAAAATATAACTCATAAATCTGTGTCACATTCTAAGTTATGATTTACCCCTATATTTCATGCAACAAAGAGTGAAATCTGTCAACTTACAGCCAGACGATGCTTATAGATGGCAATCTTTTTAACAAGGTCCCTGCATTTGATTCGAACTTTTTGCTCAGTTATAAGATGTTGAATGATGACATCGGTCATATTTTCTCGGAAGGCATAACGTTCCTTATAGAGACCATGGACAGTAGAGAAGATCAGCTGATAATAAGCAATAGTCCCATCCTGGCATCCTATTGCCTACAAAAAAATATTATTTAGTAATTAAACTGTAAATGAAATTTATTTATAAACGTTTACCTGGTAATAAATATTAATTTTGCAATTAAACAATAATGCAGTTTACATAATTCCAGTTTCAGGCATGCAGTACAGAAGGTGCACCACTTACAACATAAACAAATTTATGGGAACCTATTTTCAACAGACATCAGTGTTATAATCAGAGAAGCATCTGTGGAGACAAAAAAACACTATCCATGGAGGCAAAGAAGGGACTGTATGAGAGTATAATGGTAACAACACTCTTATATGGGTGTGAAGCATAGGTTGTAAATGCTGCAGCGAGTAGGCGGCTGGAGGCAGTGGAGATGTCGTGACTAAGGGCAATGTGTGGTGTAAATATTATGCAGAGAATTCGTAGTGTGAAAATTAGGAGGTGTGGAGTTATTAAAAGTATTAGTCAGAGAGCTAAAGAGAGGTTGTTGAGGTGGTTTGGTCATTTAGAGAGAATGGAACAAAGTAGAATGACTTGGAGAACATATAAATCAGTAGGGAAAGGAAGGCTGGGTAAGGGTTGTCCTCGAAAAGGTTGGAAGGAGAAAGTATAGGAGGTTTTGTGGGCGCTCTCGAGAAAATAGAAGTCCCACTAGGAATCTTCATTGATTTACGTAAAGCTTTTGATACAGTTGACAATGATGTGTTGCACATAAAATTATCACACTATGGTATAAGAGGGCACTCCCTCAACTACCTTAAGTCATACCTTAGCAACAGAAGCCAATATATGTACACAAATGGAGCCAACTCTTCCCCACAACCAATTACAGTTGGGGTCCCACAGGGAAATGTCCTTGGCCCACTTCTCTTTCTCATTTACATCAATGACCTGCCAAATGCATCTCAACTACTCAAACCCATATTATTTGCAGATGACACTACATACGTCTTCTCTCACCCAAGCCCAATCATACTAGCCAACACTGTAAATGCTGAATTACATAAAATATCTACCTGGATGATAGCTAACAAGCTTACTCTAAATATTGACAAAACCTATTTCATTCAGTTTGGAAACAGAGCTACAAATGTTTCACTTAACATAATGGTAAACGGATCACCTGTCACAAGACTCACAGAGGGAAAATTCTTAGGAATCCACCTTGACAGTAGCCTTAAATTTCAGACACATATACAACAAATTTCCAAGAAAATCTTTAAGACTGTAGGCATTCTATCAAAGATATGGTAATATGTTCCACAACTAGCACTCTTTGCCCTGTATCTCACCTATGGAATTTGTGCATAGGGCTCAACAACAATAAATCATCTCAGACCACTAATAACCCAGAAAAAGGTTGCAGTCAGAATGATAACAAATTCCCACTCCAAACAGCATACTCCACCAATATGAAAAAGACCTGGAAAACCCTATCTACAATTCTAGGAAATAAAAAGATATCCACAAACAATACCATCAAATTATCAAAAACAGACGAACCCCTACTCTCACCAACTGAGACAGCAAACAGACTTAATGTTTTCTTCTCCACCATAGGAAAGAATCTAGCGAGTAGGATCCCAAGCTCGAACACTCGTCCAACAGACTACCTCACCAACACCTACCTAGATACACTATTCCTAGCTCCTACCAACTCAATTGAAGTCTCACTCATAATCAACACCCTTAAAAACAAAGCAGGAGACATAAACAGCTTACCACCCTTTATGTACAAAAAAGCTACACATGTACTGTCACCAATTATAGCAGCATTATTCAATAAATCCATTGAATCTTCAACCTTCCCATCAATTCTCAAAATAGCTAGGGTCACCCGATCCACAAAGGAGGTGACCAAACTGACTTGAACAATTATAGACCAATCTCAAATTTACCACTGCTTTCTAAAATCTTCGAAAAATTAATTCATAAACAGATCTATTCCTACCTCGTCTCACACAATGTACTAAACCCCTGTCAATTTGGATTCAGGACCAACAAGAGCACAAACGATGCTATAACACACATGTTAGAGTTAATATACACCACACTTGAGAAGAAAGAAGTTCCGCTGGGAATCTTCATAGACCTACGCAAAGCATTTGATACAGTCGACCATGATTTATTGCTCACAAAATTAGCACACTATGGTATTAGGGGCACCCCTCAACTACCTAAAGTCGTACCTTAGCAACAGAAGTCAGTACGTGAACACAAATGGAGAGAACTCTTCCACACAACAAATTACAGTCGGTGTCCCTCAAGGTAGTGTCCTGGGGCCACTCCTATTCCTCATTTACATAAATGACCTACCGAATGCATCACAACTACTCAAACCCATTTTGTTTGCAGATGACACAACATATGTCTTCTCTCACCCAAATCCAGTCGTACTAGCCAACACAGTTAATGCCGAATTACAGAAAATATCAACATGGATGATGACAAATAAGCTTACTCTCAATACGGACAAGACCTACTACATTCAGTTTGGAAACAAAGCTACAAATGTTCCACTTAACATAACGCTAGATGGTTCACCCATCACAAGGCTCACAGAGGGAAAATTCCTAGGAATCCACCTTGACAGTAGTCTTAAATTCCAAACACACATACAACAAATTTCCAAGAAAATCTCAAGGACAGTAGGTATATTATCTAAGATACGCTATTATGTGCCTCAACCAGCTCTCATTGCACTATATCATTCTCTTATCTACCCTTATCTCACCTATGGAATCTGTGCATGGGGCTCAACAACATTAAATCACCTTAGACTACTCATAACCCAGCAAAAGGCTGCAGTCAGGATGATAACAAATTCCCACTCTAGACAGCATACTCCACCTATATTCAGAACCTTAAAACTACTCACCATAAAAAATATTCATACCTATTCATGTGCCTTCTACATACATAAAACTCTACATGCTAATATCAACCCTGCGCTCAGAATTCTCCTCAACAACTTTAATAGGTCCCACGAACATGACACAAGACACAGAACACTATTTGACATACCCCGAGTCCATACTAACCAATGTAAAAATTATATGCACATAAAGGGCCCCAGAATCTGGAATTCATTACCAGTAAATATCAAGTTAACCTTGTCGGAAAATCAATTCAAGACTCTTCTCAAAAATCACCTACTCACCCTATACTAAATACTCATACTGTAACAAACTTCCAGACCCAATATTATTTTACTTAAGAAGATCTCAATTTGATATGTTCATCCTCCTTAACACTTGTTGCAATTTCATATCATCATATTGTCATTTAAAATCTTATAGTATCATCATTTTCTTAATTTGAAATAAAATATATATCTAGAAGAAACTCTAAAAACTATTTCTAGTATTGTTATTATACTAGTATAGCATCAACATACTGTAATTTGAAATAAACTCTACAACTAGATTAAACTCAACCAATTTCTCTTGTATTGTCTTTTAATAGTATGTATAACCATTTAATAATTTAAATAATACAGAACTAGAATAAACTCAATCAATTTCTTTAGCATTAAGTACTTAGTGAATAAGTCTCTAGAATAAACTGCCCCTAATGCCATGGCATGCCAGTGGCTCTCCTTGCATTACAGTTTTATAATTGTTTTATAATTGTTTTATAATTGTAACTACCAATAACATTGTACACTTGTAACATGCATTGAAATAAAAATTATTATTATTATTATTATTATTATTATTATAAAAGTCTAAACTTACTCACCATAAAGAACATCCATACTTATTATTGTGCCTACTACATACATAGAACACTACACTCAAATATAAACCCTCTGCTCAAACTTCTCCTTACCAACCTTAACAGGACACACGACCATAACACAACACACAGATCACTCTTTGATGTTCCCTGAGTCCATCTCACACTATGTAAAAACTATGCACGTAAAGGGCCCAAAAATTTGGAATTCACTACCAGTGAACCTGTCTGTACATCAATTCAGGACTCTACTTAAAAACCACCTACTCACCTAAAACTAAATACTCAGTACTTTACCTACAAAGCTACCAAATCACTCTCCACTACCTCAAAATATGATTGCTCACTGTGTTACTTCCCTAGCCTCAGAACCCCAAAAAGTAAATGGTCAAAGTACAATAAATTCCCATATTTTAACCTAATGCAAATGTTGAATAACATATATTTAACAGATGTATAACCTATTGTATAATTAGTGCAACCTGATAAAACTATGTTTTGTAAGTCTAGTGTTAAGTAATCAGTAATCTATTAAGTTTAGACTGCCCGTAATGCCAAGGCATGATAGTGGCTCTCTTTGCACTGCAAATCATTGTAAACCCTATGAAAATATATTTCCTACACTTATGTCAACCACATTGTAAACTTACAAGGAAATAAAAATTTGATTTGATTTGATTTGAGAAGCTTAGATTTCCAGCAAGCGTGTGTGAGCATTTAGATAGAAGTGAATGGAGCCAAGTGGTTTTTGGGAAATGATGAGCTGTTGGAGTGTGAGCAGGGTTATATTTTGTGAAGGGATTCAGGGAAACCGGTGGAAAGTACAATGCCTGCATTTTAACCCTTTGAGGGTCTGTTCCAAAGTTCTACAGCTTTGAAACCATAGTTCTACGCCATGAGCTCAGTTCACTCAGATAAGCTGTGAGTGGTAAATTTGGGTCTAGATATGAGAGAATACATCTATGTGGTAAGCGTGTACCATATAATACAAATCCTGCAGCACGCAATGCGACCATATTTTTGGATTAAAACAGCGACTTTGTGGTGCTTTTTCATGTATTTTTGAGTTGTATTTGCGGTTTCTTGGTCTCATTTCGTAGAATGGAAGACGTATTACAGAAACAGAGATGATTTTGATTGGTTTTAGTACTGAAAATGACTTGAAACTGAGCTCAAAGTAGTGGAAATGTTCAATTTTTGCCGATGTTTAAGAGTAAACAAATGACGTCATGCTGGTGGGTCTAATGTGCGTTCAGGAATGTGCTGATATCATTTATAAAATTATTACAATATTGCATAAGAGTAAATCTTCTATTTTTTGGTGTGAATAAAAATTCATTATGTGAATAAAAATCAAAACGGAATTCATTTGTAAAGCCTGAAAACGTAACTAATGAACAGAATTGTTATTTTAGTGCCAGGAATGCCTGCATTGTTTATTCTGGACCGTATTTTGAAATTGGAATATTTAGAACTTTGAAAGGAGTATTTTGTCCTGTCTCCAAACAAACTCTCGTCCGCCGCCGGCATCACTACATAGCCACATATGTAATGACATATTTTATTCATTCTAGAGTATATACAGTCAACCCACGGTGCTCAACTGCGTCAGAGGTCGTCCAAATCAGTGTTTGACGGGTTTTTTGACGAGAATTTTGGCTCGGTGTTAACGAATCCGCTTGGAGTTGGCTATTCGTCCTGGACGCATACGCGTGGCCCAGCTAGGCCCGGGCACTCCACGGAGCGTCAGTGTGCTATTGTTTACAAGCGAGAGCTACCACCACCCACATCACCCACGCATTCATACCAGTACAGTGGTACCCCGACTTACGATATTTTTTCATTCCAGAATGCTGTTCAAGTGCCATTACCAAACGAATTTATCTCCATAAGAAATTATGTAAAATAGACTAGTCCTTTTAGACCCCCAAAATTACACTTACAAAAGCATTTAAAAAAATTAACTTACATAAAAGGGTGTGTTTGGGGACCATCGTAAGTCAGGGTACCACTGTATATTGTCATTATTCCACTGTTTTTAGTGCTTGCAACTGCTAAATAAGCCACTATGGGCACCAAGAAAGCTCCTAGTGCCAAGCCTGTGGTAAAGAGTGTAGCAGGGATGCAGGAAGTGAAGCAGGGATGCAGGGAGTGTAGCATTCATGCAGGGAGTGTATCATTCATGCAGGGAGTGTAGCATTCATGCAGGGAGTGTAGCATTCATGCAGGGAGTGTAGCATTCATGCTGGGAGTGTAGCATTCATGTGGAGTGTAGCATTCATGCTGGGAGTGTAGCATTCATGCAGGAGTGTAGCATTCATGCAGGGAGTGTAGCATTCATGCAGGGAGTGTAGCATTCATGCAGGGAGTGTAGCATTCATGCAGGGAGTGTAGCATTCATGCAGGGAGAGTAGCATTCATGCAGGGAGTGTAGCATTCATGCAGGGAGTGTAGCATTCATGCAGGGAATGTAGCAGGCATGCAGGGAGTGTAGCAGGCATGCAGGGTGTGTAGCAGACATGCAGGGAGTGTAGCAGGCATGCAGGGAGTGTAGCAGGCATGCAGGGAGTGTAGCAGGCATGCAGGGAGTGTAGCAGGCATGCAGGGAGTGTAGCAGGCATGCAGGGAGTGTAGCAGGCATGCAGGGAGTGTAGCAGGCATGCAGGGAGTGTAGCAGGCATGCAGGGAGTGTAGCAGGCATGCAGGGAGTGTAGCATTCATGCAGGAGTGTAGCATTCATGCAGGGAGTGTAGCATTCATGCAGGAGTGTAGCATTCATGCAGGAGTGTAGCAGGCATGCAGGGAGTGTAGCAGGCATGCAGGGAGTGTAGCAGGCATGCAGGAGTGTAGCAGGCATGCAGGGAGTGTAGCAGGCATGCAGGGAGTGTAGCAGACATGCAGGGAGTGTGACATTAAAAGAAAAAGGCCAGTAACCCCAGAAAAGAACTTGCCATCTGCAGTGTTAATGGAAGGGGATTCCCCTTCCAAACACTAGCATACTACTCCTTCCTCTCCCCTCCTCCCATCTTGCACACATCAACAACTCTTCAATAAATGTAAGTGCCATGTTATTGTACTATTATTTCTTTATTTCTCATAAAATTGTGTGTAATTTAATGTCAAAAACTTCTAAAAAAAAATATTTTATTTTAATACTTTTGGATGTCTGGAACGGATTAATTTTATTTCCATTATTTCTTATGGGAAAAATAGAATCGGAGTTCGACCAAACCGGTGATCGATGGGCCCTCTGGAACGGATTAATAACGAGAACCGGGGGCTCACTGTATCAGGTTTATATGTTATTTATACAGTGGACCCTCAGTTTTCGTACAGCTCCCAACTCGAACAATTATGTACGTGCATTTTTGTAAGTGCTTTTGTAAGTGTATTTTTGGGGATCTGAAACGACTAATCTAATTTACATTCGTCCTTATGGGAACAAATTCGTTCGGTAACAGCACTTGTACCGCATTCTGGAAAAATTTATCGACGAAAACCGTGGGTCCACTGTATTGTTTATTATGTCATATTAGATGAATTTGATAGATAAATAAGCCGTAGAGTTGATATAAGCAAAATATTGAAGGAGTATTTTGTCCTGTCTCCAAACAAACTCTTGTCCTCCGCCGGCACCACTACGTAACCACATACGTAATGACATTTTATTCATTCTGGAGTATATACAGTGGACCCCCGGATTACGATGGCATCGGATAACGCTAAATTCAGAAGACGATACATTTTTCAGTAAAAATAATGATTCAGTAAACGATGATCTGCTCGGAAAACGCTAATCGTCTTAGACGCGTACACGGCACAGCGCTCCATCCAGAGTCAGTGTGCCATTGTTTACCAGCGAGTGAGTGCCACCCACGCATTCATACCATACATTTTGTCATTATTCCATTGTTTTTAGTGCTTGCAACTGCTAAATAAGCCACCATGGGCCCAAAGAAAGCTAGTGCCAGCCCTGTGGTAAAGGGCTGAGAAGGGAGAATGTGTCTTCTAAAGTGATTCAGTGATTCTACGATATGTTATGATACTAGAGCAGCAGGAGTTGATAAAGGCTATAGTGTCATCCAGCGATAAAGTGTAGCATTAACAGTGTAGCAAGTAAGTTAAGCCATTAATCGATGTTGTTTGAGGTATAGGGCGACTGACAACACCGTCGTGTTTCTGGCGGCCATCACTATTTAAGGCGTATCTTTCAGTGGCCCTCATACACCCAACAACAAACACCACAACACCAGTTCTCGCATTCGTAATGATATTTTATTCATTCTAGAGTATATGTCATGTTTCTGTGTTATTAATTAATATTTCATTGCAGATTGCAGATTACATAGGTATTGGTAGTTACAATGTAAATTGAGTGCAAGGAGAGCCACTGACATGCCATGGCATTAGGGGCAGCTTAATCTAGTAACTTAAAGACTATGTACTTAATATTAGAGAAATTTATTGAGTTTATTTTAGTTTAAAATTGTTTTCAAAATTACAATATGATGAAATTTTACTGTTTAAATTATTATATGATGATATTAGATTGTTACAGGTGTTTAGATTCTCGAATGGTAATATGGAATTGAGATTATCTTAAGGAAAATAACATTGAGCATTTTTGACATTAACTTATAATATGAGTACAGTGGTACCCCGGTTTACGATATTTTTTCATTCCAGAATGCTGTTCAAGTGCCATTACCAAACGAATTTATCTCCTTAAGAAATGTTGTAAAATAGACTAGTCCTTTTAGACCCCCAAAATTACACTTACAAAAGCATTTAAAAAAATAAACTTACATAAAAGGGTGAGTTTGGGGACCATCGTAAACCGGGGTACCACTGTATTTAGTTTTGATTGAGTAGGGGGTAACATAATAATAACATATTAAAAATTGAGATTATCGTATAGGAAAGTAATAATGAGCATTTTTCAAAGTAGTTTATAGTATGATCATTTAGTTTTGGGTGAGTAGGTGGTTTTTGAGTTGAGTCTTAAATTGATTTTCATACAAGATTATCAAATATTTACTGGTAATGAATTCCAGATTCTGGGGCCCTTTATGTGCATAGAATTTTTACATAGGTTGATATGAACACGGGGTATATCAAAAAGTGATCTGTGTCTTGTGTTGTGGTCATGGGTCCTATTAAAGTTGGTGAGGAGAATTTTGAGCGGAGGGTTTATATTAGAGTATAAAGTTTTATATATGTAGTAGGCACAAGAGTAAGTATGAATGTTCTTTACGGTGAGTAGTTTTAGACTTTTGAATATTGGTGGAGTATGCTGTCTAGAGTGGGAATTTGTTATCACTCTGACTGCGGCCTTTTGTTGTGTTATGAATGGTCTAAGGTGATTTAATGTTGTTGATCCCCATGCACAGATTCCATAGGTGAGATACGGGTAGATAAGTGAATGATATAGTGCAAGGAGAGCTGATTGTGGTACATAATAGCGTATCTTTCATAATATGCCTACTGTCTTCGATATTTTCTTGGAAATTTGTTGTATGTGTGTTTGGAATTTATGGCTACTGTCAAGGTGGATTCCTAGGAATTTTCCCTCTGTGAGTCTTGTGATGGGTGTACCATTGAGCGTTATGTTAAGTGGAACATTTGTGGCTTTGCTTCCAAACTGTATGAAGTAGGTCTTGTCAGTATTGAGAGTAAGCTTGTTAGTCGTCATCCATGTTGATATTTTCTGTAATTCGGCATTAACAGTGTTGGCCAGTATAACTGGATTTGGGTGAGAGAAGACATATGTTGTGTCATCTGCAAATAAAATGGGTTTGAGTAGTTGTGATGCATTCGGTAGGTCATTTATGTAAATGAGGAATAGGAGTGGCCCCAGGACACTTCCTTGAGGGACTCTGACTGTAATTTGTTGTGTGGAAGAGTTCGCTCCATTTGTGTACACGTATTGGCTTCTGTTGGTGAGGTATGACTTTAGGTAGTTGAGTGAGTGCCCCCTTATATAATAATGTGCTAATTTTGTGAGCAGCAAATCATGGTCGACTGTATCAAAAGCTTTGCGTAGATCAATAAAGATTCCCAGTGGGACTTCTTTCTCCTCAAGTGCAGTATATATTAACTCCAACATGTGCATAATAGCATCGTTTGTGCTCTTGTTTGTCCTGAATCCAAATTGACAGGGGTTGAGTACATTGTGTGAGACGAGGTAGGAATAGATTTGCTTATGAATTAATTTTTCGAAGATTTTAGAAAGCAATGGTAAATTAGAAATTGGTCTATAATTATTCAGGTCTGTTTGTTTATTATGTCATATTAGATGAATTGTGATAGATAAATAAGCCATAGAGTTTATATTAGTGTCATTTTGAAGGACTATCTTGTACTGTCCTCAAACACACACCCCTGTTGCCGGCACAATTCCAAACATTCGCCAGAAACAGAACTCTCTGGAACACTTTTTTGAGCAACAGAGGTCCAGTGACTCTCAAGCTGGTCCTAGTGGCATTAAAAAACAAAGAAGGGAAATACCCCAGAAAGAGGACTTTGTACCTGAAGTGTTAATGGAAGGGGATTCCCCTTCCAAACACTAGCAACTACTCCTTCCTCCCATCTTCCACACATCAATAACTCTTCAATAAAGGTAAGTGTCAAGTTATTACTGTTTTATGTACTTTATATCTCATTCTTTTCTGTGTAATTTAATGTGGAAACAATATTTATTTTAATACTTTTGGGTGTCTCAAACGGATTAATTGAATTTCCATTATTTCTTATGGGGAAAATAGATTCGGATTAAGTTAAAATCGGTTTACAATAAGCCCTCTGGAACGGATTAATATCGTAATCCGGGGGTCCACTCTATCAGATTTCTATGTTATTTATATTGTTTATTATGTCATATTAGATGAATTGTGATAGATAAATAAGCTGTAGCGTTGATATTAGCGAAATATATAAGTATTTTGTTGTGCCTCCTGAGAGCCGGAACGGATTAATTGCATTTCAATTAATTTAAATGAGGAAATTTGACTCAGCATACGAGCAAATCGGGATACAAGCAAGGTCATGGAATGGATTAACCCTTTGGGGGTCGGTGCCGTACTAGTACGTTTTACGAGCAGGGGTTGGTGCCGTACTAGTACGCCCAAATTCTAGCGGCCTCAATTTAAGCAGAAAACGTCTGGTAGGCATACATATGAAAGAATGGGTCTGTGTGGTCAGTGTGCGCAGTATAAAAAAAATCCTGCAGTACACACTGCAAATTGAGAGAAAAAAAACTCTGACCGTTTTTTTCGATTAAAACAGCGACTTTGCAGTCGATTTTCGTATGGTATATATTGATGTATTCTCGTTTTCTTGGTCTCATTTGATAGAATGGAAGATATATTACAGAAATAGAGATGATTTTGATTGGTATGACAATGACAAGTACCTTGAAATTGAGCTCAAAGTAGCGAAAATGTTCGATTTTTGACGATGTTCAAGAGTAAACAAATCACACCATGCCTCCAATACACATCAACTGGCGAGTCTTATTTTCATGCACAAGTGCTCTGATATTATTTGTACCATTTTTACAATGATGCAGTTGTATACATAACAGTAAATCTATTTTTTGTGAGAATAAAAATTCAAAATGAAAAGCAAAAGTAATGGAACAGGGGCCTGGAGACGTGACTAATGAACAGAGAACATGTTATTTTAGTGCCAGGAATGTCTGTCTTGTTTATTCTGGACCCTATTTTGAAATTGGCATCGTTTGAAATTTGTGTGAAATTGGAAAATTGTCATTTTCTGACCACTATTTTAGTAAGATGAAATTGGTAAATAGGCAGTTTCTTGTACTCAATCGATAGACGAAATGGAGTTCTATCGAAATAGCTATAGTTTTAGGAGACTGAAACATTGGAATTTGTCGAAAATAGGGCTCAAAGTGGTCAAAATCGCAGATGCGTAAGTGTCATGGCTACCGCTAACTTCGCGAAGCATAATTCCGTTAGTTTTCGATCAAATTTCATAATTTTGGTGGCGTTATGATCGGAAATAGATTCTCTATCATTTCATAAGAAAAAGTAATTTTTTTTTTTCCAAAAATTTTTCGACCCCAGGAACACTTTCCTGAGAAGGCCTGTCGACCCCCAAAGGGTTAAACTCTTAAGTAGAGGTTCCATTGTACGTATTATTTGTTAGTCATGCTTACTATGCATTATATCTACAAGCACAGTATAGCACTTTGTCTGGGTTTTTTGAGTTATCCTATGTAATTTACACTATGTATATTTGTATTTATGTGTACCTGTGAGACAGAGACAGAGATAGAAATAGACAGATATAGACACAGACAGAGAGAGATAGACAGCCAAAATCAATCAGCTAGCTGCCGGCCAGCAAGCCAACCAGCCGGCCAGCCAGCAAGCCTGCCGAACATGTATTACACGTTCCAGGATTGATTTTTTTTACTTAGGGCATAGGTTATAAGACATTTTGGCAGGATGACACTACCAGTGGTACCAAAATTGAAAGGATCTCTTCCCCCTTCTCCTTTTTCTCCTATGGGTTTTCTTTTCTTTCTTTTCTTTTGCCTTGTATTTGTCCTTCTTTATTTTATTCGCCTTTTCCTCCCTCTGTGTCCTCGTCCAACCCATGCGGGCCGCCAGCTTCTTTGCAGTGCTCTTTTCCTAGAATATGACTGTCTCCACTACTACTACTACCACTTCCACTACTACCTCCATTATTACCCCACTCTCTTGTACCCTCCCCCTGTCTGCCTGCCTATATATACTCCTTCCTTCTGTTCTGTGTGTTAGTGTGACTTTGTAAATGGTCCAAGTCGGGCCGAAACGTCGTCGTAAGCTCCTCTCTTTTTATATGTGCGGGTTGTGTGTGTATTGTTCCAGTCACGGTATTGTGCCTTTTTTGTTAGTTATGATTATACTATACTATTAAAAAGACAATACTAGAGAAATTGGTTGAGTTTATTCTAGTTGTATATTTTATTTCAAGTTACAATATGTTGATGCTATACTGGTAAAATAACAATACTAGAGAAATTTATTGAGTTTCTTCTAGTTGTATATTTTATTTCAAATTAACAAAATGATGTTACAGTGGACCCTCGCTATTCGAACACTCCAAAACTCACCCTTTTATGTAAGTTTATTTTTGTAAATGCTTTTATAAGTGTATTTTTGGGGGTCTGAAATGGACTAATCTAATTACATCATTCCTTATTTTTTTTTTTATTAACACATTGGCCGATTCCCACCAAGGCAGGGTGGCCCGAAAAAGAAAAACTTTCATCATCATTCACTCCATCACTGTCTTGCTAGAGGGGTGCTTTACACTACAGTTATAAAACTGCAACATTAACACCCCTCCTGTAGGTAGTAGGTTGGTAGACAGCAACCACCCAAAGAGGTACTACCGTCCTGCCAGGTGACTGTGAAACAGAAACCTGAAACTGTTTTACATGATGGTAGGATTGCTGGTGTCTTTTTCTGTCTCATAAACACGCTGGATAACAGGTATATCTAGCTACTTCTACTTACACTTTAGGTCACACTACACAGGCATGCACATGCATATACAGTGGTACCCCGACTTACGATATTTTTTCATTCAAGAATGCTGTTCAAGTGCCATTACCAAACGAATTTATCCCCATAAGGAATGATGTAAAATAGACTAGTCCTTTTAGACCCCCAAAATTACACTTACAAAAGCATTTAAAAAAATAAACTTACATAAAAGGGTGAGTTTGGGGACCATCGTAAGTTGGGGTACCACTGTATATACATACACACATCTAGGTTTTTCTTCTTTTTCTTAATAGCTCTTGTTCTTTTTATTTTCTCTATTGTCCATGGGGAAGTGGAAAAGAATCTTTCCTCCGTAAGCCATGCGTGTCGTATGAGGCGACTAAAATGCCGGGAGCAATGGGCTAGTAACCCCTTCTCCTGTACACATTTACTAAAAAAGAGAAGAAGAAAAACTTTATCATTCCTTATGGGAATAAATTCGTTTGGTAACAGCACTTGAACAGCATTCTGGAATTAGGGTGAGTTTTGGAGTTTTCGAATAGCAGGGGTCCACTGTACTATACTATTAAAATGACAATATGATGATATGAAATTGCAACAAGTGATATGGAGGATGACAATATAAAACTGAGATTATCTTAAGTAAAATAACATTGGGTTTGAAAGTTTGTTACAGTATGAGTATTTAGTATAGGGCGAGTAGGTGATTTTTGAGAAGAGTCTTGAATTGATTTTTCGACAAGGTTAACTTAATATTTACTGGTAATGAATTCCAGATTCTGGGGCCCTTTATGTGCATAGAATTTTTACATTGGTTGGTATGGACTCAGGGTATGTCAAATAGTGATCTGTGTCTTGTGTCATGTTCGTGGGACCTATTAAAGTTGTTGAGGAGAATTTTGAGCAGAGGGCTGATATTAGCATGTAGTGTTTTATGTATGTAGTAGGCACATGAATAGGTATGAATGTTTTTTACAGTGAGTAGTTTTAAAGTTTTGAATATAGGTGGAGTATGCTGTCTAGAGTGGGAATTTGTTATCATCCTGACTGCAGCCTTTTGCTGGGTTATGAGTGGTCTAAGGTGATTTAATGTTGTTGAGCCCCATGCACAGATTCCATAGGTGAGATAAGGGTAGATAAGTGAATGATATAGTGCAATGAGAGCTGGTTGTGGCACATAATAGCATATCTTAGATAATAAACCTACTGTCTTTGAGATTTTCTTGGAAATTTGTTGTATGTGTGTTTAGAATTTAAGACTACTGTCAAGGTGGATTCCTAGGAATTTTCCCTCTGTGAGTCTTGTGATGGGTGAACCATTGAGCGTTATGTTAAGTGGAACATTTGTGGCATTGTTTCCAAACTGAATGAAGTAGGTCTTGTCAGTATTGAGAGTAAGCTTATTTGTCTTCATCCATGTTGATATTTTCTGTAATTCGGCATTAACAGTGTTGGCTAGTATGACTGGATTTGGGTGAGAGAAGATATATGTTGTGTCATCTGCAAATAATATGGGTTTGAGTAGTTGTGATGCATTCGGTAGGTCGTTTATGTAAATGAGGAATAGGAGTGACCCCAGGACACTTCCTTGAGGGACTCCAACTGTAATTTGTTGTGTGAAAGAGTTCTCTCCATTTGTGTACACGTACTGGCTTCTGTTGCTAAGGTACGACTTTAGGTAGTTGAGTGGAAAGGAAAGCTTTTGACACAGTAAACCACAGCATCCTACTCCACAAACTTGACCACTATGGTATAAGAGGTCAATCAATTCAAGACTCTTCTCAAAAATCACCTACTCACCCTATACTAAATACTCATACTGTAACAAACTTCCAAACCCAATATTATTTTACTTAAGATGATCTCAATTTGATATGTTCATCCTCCTTAACACTTGTTGCAATTTCATATCATCATATTGTCATTTAAACTCTTATAGTATCATCATTTTCTTAATTTGAAATAAAATATATATCTAGAAGAAACTCTAAAAACTATTTCTAGTATTGTTATTATACTAGTATAGCATCAACATACTGTAATTTGAAATAAATTCTACAACTAGATTAAACTCAACCAATTTCTCTTGTATTGTCTTTTAATAGTATGTATAACCATTTAATAATTTAAATAATACAGAACTAGAATAAACTCAATCAATTTCTTTAGCATTAAGTACTTAGTGAATAAGTCTCTAGAATAAACTGCCCCTAATGCCATGGCATGCCAGTGGCTCTCCTTGCATTACAGTTTTATAATTGTTTTATAATTGTAACTACCAATAACATTGTACACTTGTAACATGCATTGAAATAAAATTATTATTATTATTATTATTATTATTATAATACTTGCATACTTCAAATCCTACCTTACTAATAGGCATCAGTATGTCACCATTAAAGACACAACCTCCTCGACACGACCACTTGATACTGGAGTACCACAGGGAAGTGTCCTTGGTCCCCTGGTCTTCCTCTTATACATCAATGATCTACCCAATGTATCAACACCTGTATTGCACCCCCAGAATTGGGCCTTAATGTATATTTCCATTTTCTATAATTTTATATTGCTGATATTCTCGATAATAGCTAAATCGTTAATATCTTGCTTTATATTATTATTGGAATTATTTGACTTATTTGACCTATTTGACTTAGCTCTATTTATTAGGTAGGATGTAATATTTTATATTGTGCTCAAGAGTGTCGTAACTGCCTTGGAGTTGGCAAACTACTGTTATGCTGCCGGCGTCTAGTTGCTGGGAGGAGTCACTCGCTGAACACACCTGAGCTGGGTGGTTGTTCCTCTTCCCTCTCTCTCTCTCTGGCCTGTTGACCCTCGTCGAGTCAACACCTCACTCCTATTTCTACTTGTTTTCTCGACATTAGACTATGTTGGGTAGAGTATGCATTCGGTGGTGAGACGAATCATACTTCTCAGGACTCTGTGTAACTCTGTTCACAGAGAATAGACTAGACAGTGATTAATCGACGTTGTTCTGGGTTGTGTGTCACATTGACACTCTGATAAAACTCAGGTCTCAAGCTATAGCTCTGGACCTAATTCGATAAGGCATCTGTGCACCGCCACAGTTTGGGATTGTTTATGCTGAACCTAGCTTCAGTAGAAAGGGAGTTTTGTGACTGTTTTGGAGGATCTACTGATGGTCCCCAGTTAGGGTCGATTTTCTATCTCCTTGTTCCTGACGCTGTGTTGCTGTTGCCTGTTGTATTGCTGTTCTGCGAATTGGTCATTTTACTGGACAATCAAGCTGTTCTGATTGTCAGTTTGTTAGTGCAGATAGCTTTTGAGAAGTTGTTCAGTCGTACACTGGTTGAGTCGAGTCTCAGAGTTACCGGGAGCACACTCATACACACATTTATTCTTATTTGTATATATTATTGTAATTACTGACATTGTACCTGATGGTACTTCTGAGTCATTTATATATATGTGCCCTCAGCACAGACTTATGGTATATGAGAGCAGTGTAGGAGCTAAACTCCTAATTAACCTCCTAATTGATTTTTTTTTTCTTTTTTTTTCAACAAGTCGGCCGTCTCCCACCGAGGCAGGGTGACCCAAAAAGAAAGAAAATCCCCAAAAAGAAAAAACTTTCATCATCATTCAACACTTTCACCACACTCATACATAATCACTGTCTTTGCAGAGGAGCTCAGATACTACAGCTGAGAAAA
>WNWK01033117.1:0-21400 GCA_009830355.1 Cherax destructor | reverse complement strand
AATGCTACACTCCTGCATGAATGCTACACTCCCTGCATGAATGCTACACTCCCTGCATGAATGCTACACTCCCTGCGTGAATGCTACACTCCTGCATGCCTGCTACACTCCCTGCATGAATGCTACATTCCTGCATGAATGCTACACTCCCTGCATGAATGCTACACCCCCTGCATGAATGCTACACCCCCTGCATGATTGCTACACTCCTTGCATGAATGCTACACTCCCTGCATGAATGCTACACTCCCTGCATGAATGCTACACTCCCTGCATGAATGCTACACTCCCTGCATGCCTGCTACACTCCCTGCATGAATGTTACACTCCCTGCATGAATGCTGCACTCACTGCATGAATGCGACACTCCCTGCATGCCTGCTACACTCCTGCATGCCTGCTATACTCCCTGCATGAATGCTACACTCCCTGCATGAATGCTACACTCATGCATGCCTGCTACACTCCCTGCATGAATGCTACACTCCCTGCATGCCTGCTACACTCCCTGCATGAATGCTACACCCCCTTCATAAATGTTACACTCCCTGAATGAATGCTACACTCCCTGCATGCCTGCTACACTCCCTGCATGAATGCTACACTCCCTGCATGAATGCTACACTCCCTGCACAAATGCTACACTCCCTGCATGAATGCTACACTCCCTGCATGAATGCTACACTCCCTGCATGAATGCTACACTTCCTGCGTGAATGCTACACTCCTGCATGCCTGGTACACTCCCTGCATGAATGCTACACTCCCTGCATGAATGCTACACTCCCTGCATGAATGCTACACTCCCTGCGATCTGTAAAGTGTCAACATGGGCTTGGCATCCCTGGTTTTGAAGGTTCTCATTATCCATCCTGTCATTTTTCGAGCAGATGCAATTGCTACATTGGTATGGTCCTTGAAGGTGAGATCCTCTGACATGATCACTCCCAGGTCTTTGACATTAGTTTTTCACTCTATTGTGTGGTTGGAATTAAGCGCATTTCTTCAAGATCGTCAACAGCCACCACCAGCCAGGGTCCAGGATAATATTCTCCCTCTATCTACATTCGCCGTTCATTCATCATGAGAGACACTATTCTGTTATAGACATTCGTGTGTGTGAGACATTTAAGCAGTGAATTTTCTTAGTGACATTTAAAGACTTGTGTTTCAGTTTCGTGTAAATTCATTTCAAATACTTTTTCAGTATTCAATGTGCTTCGTGTCTCATTTTTATCTATGTTCTTTGTGTAATTTTTCTGATCCTGCAGTAAGTACAGTGGACCCTCGGTTAACGAATACCCCGGAAATCGTGCAATTATGTAAGTATAATTTTGTAAGTTCTTGTGGAAGTGTATTTTTGGGGGTCTGAAATAGACTAACCTACGTGAAATTTTTCCTTAAGGGAGTAAATTTGTTCGGTAATGGCACTTGAGCAGACTTCAGAAGTGAAGTTTTTACGAAACTCGGGGGTCCACTGTACTTTTGTGTGCCAATTTTTATTGTTTTTGTGTGCAGTATAACATTGTTTTCCTTCCAGTTTCTCAGTGCAGTATTTGATTAATTCATTATTATTTCAGTGTTGTGATATTATTTCAGTGTTGTGCATTATTACTTCCCTGTCGTTTAATTTTCTCTCATTGCATTCCCTTGTGTTTTTATACAGTGTCTGTGCAACAGTTCCTTATTTTTTATGCCCCAGTGTTCCTAGTTGCATATTTCATTTTCCTGTGTGCTATTCAGTGTGTCCCATTAATTTTTGTGCCAGTATCTCACCTGTTTTAGTTCAACAGACAGTTTGCATTTTTGTGTCAACCTGTGCCTCATTTTTTTTTTAATTTTGCAGAACCTGTTTATTGAACATATTTTTTCTGAAGCAAGAACTTTCTCTTTATACATATTTTTACATGCAAGATCTTATTGCATAAACTATCAAAATTCACTGACTAAATCTTGTTGTGTTGTGTATTCTCCTGCAAAACTGTAAGTTTTTATTTTTATTTCAGTCGTGTATTATTGTCTTTGTGTTGATCTTATCATTAATTCCTTGAACAAATTAACTCTTAATATTCATATTTAAAGTACAGTAATATCCATTATTCTCTTATTTTCACTAGTTATTTCAACTGAACTAAGAGTTAAAGTGTTCATCCCCTTGTGCTCAGTGCAACATTGCTTTTTAATTGTTGCAGTACATTGTTTATACAATACCAAACATTGATTACACTTTAAAATTATTCTCCAGTAGTGATTACTTGCTCTGTTATTTTTGCACTCAGTATTGTGTGCTTTATTCCATCTTACTCAGTGTTTAATCCTGACAAGTGCAAATACTTCATTCAGCCAGAAATGCATATTAAATTCTAGTGTCATTTTCTTTTAAAAAAATTTGTTTTTCAGTATTTTTCCAATTGCATACAATTCATTGATTGTATTTCCACTTTGCATTGATTTATTATTTCTCATCTAGTAATTTTGTTTGAATTCCAGTAGAGAGAGATCACTTTGCTGTTAATCCATACAGTATTCATATTGCCTTTTATTGCAATTGTAAAGTAATTCCTTAAATTTTTAGTCAAAATCCAGTGAGTTTTACCTTCTTATGCAGTGTACATTAGATGTTTAACCCTTTTTGCATCTAATTCAATGAATTTGTTTAATTTCCATTTTAACTAATTGTGTACTGTGAATAATTTGCCATGCTCATCTTTACCTGACTTAGTTTTTTTGCAATTTTCATTGCAAGTATGTCTCACTTACCTCACAGTAGTGTAGCTAATGACGGCATTTAGTCC
Source organism: Cherax destructor (assembly GCA_009830355.1). NCBI lineage: Eukaryota > Metazoa > Arthropoda > Malacostraca > Decapoda > Parastacidae > Cherax > Cherax destructor. The sequence goes on along the minus strand of WNWK01033117.1, from coordinate 18,605 downwards.
CTTAGTGTTCAAACAATTCCTGCTGAAATTCATGATAGTCATTTACCGACTGCTACAGCAACTCAGCCAAAGAGTCAATATAGTTTCCTTCGTGATCCTGATAGTTCCTTATCGACTGAAAGACAGTACAGTCATACCCCGTGTTACGATGTTGTCATCTTACGTTATTTTCGAGTACCGATATTTACAACGTAAAAAAATTGATTGCGATTAACGACGTTTGCTTCGTGTAACGACATTAGTACCGGGATGCCTGCTACACTCCCTGCATGAATGCTACACTCCCTGCATGAATGCTACACTCCCTGCATAAATGCTACACTCCCTGCATGAATGCTACACTCCGTGCATGAATGCTACACTCTCTGCGTGCCTGCTACACTCCCTGCATGAATGTTACACTCCCTGCATGAATGCTACACTCCCTGCATGAATGCTACACTCCCTGCATGCCTGATACACTCCTGCATGCCTGATACACTCCCTGCATGCATGCTACACTCCCTGCATGAATGCTACACTCCTGCATGCTGCTACACTCCCTGCATGAATGCTACACTCCTGCATGATGCTACACTCCCTGCATGAATGCTACACTCCTGCATGAATGCCACACTCCTGCATGAATGCTACACTCCCTGCCTGGAATGCACACTCCCTACATGAATGCTACACTCCTTGCATGAATGCTACACTCCACTGCATGAATGCTACACTCCCTGCATGGATGCTCCACTCCTGCATGAATGCTACACTCCTGCATGAATGCTACACTCCTGCGTCCCTACACTCCCTGCATGATGTTCACTCCCTGCATGAATGCTACACTCCCTGCATGAATGCTACACTCCCTGCATGCCTGCTACACTCCTGCATGCCTGCTACACTCCCTGCATGAATGCTACACTCCCTGCATGCCTGCTTCACTCCCTGCATGAATGCTACACTCCCTGCATGAATGTTACACTCCCTGTATGAATGCTACACTCCCTGCATGAATGCTACACTCCCTGCATGCATGCTACCCTGCATGCCTGCTACACTCCCTGCATGAATGCTACACTCCTTGAATGAATGCTACACTCCCTGCATGCCTGCTACACTCCCTGCATGCCTGCTACACTCCCTGCATGAATGCTACACTCCCTGCATGCCTGCTACACTCCCTGCATGAATGCCACACTCCCTGCATGAATGCTACACTCCCTGCCTGAATGCTACACTCCCTGCATGAATGCTACACTCTCTCTGCATGAATGCTACACTCCCTGCATGAATGCTACACTCCCTGCATGAATGCTACACTCCCTGCATGAATGCTACACTCCCTGTATGAATGCTACACTCCGTGCATGAATGCTACACTCCTTGCATGAATGCTACACTCCCTGCATGAATGCTACACTCCCTGCATGGATGCTCCACTCTCTGCATGAATGCTACACTCCCTGCATGAATGCTACACTCTCTGCGTGCCTGCTACACTCCCTGCATGAATGTTACACTCCCTGCATGAATGCTACACTCCCTGCATGAATGCTACACTCCCTGCATGCCTGCTACACTCCTGCATGCCTGCTACACTCCCTGCATGAATGCTACACTCCCTGCATGCCTGCTTCACTCCCTGCATGAATGCTACACTCCCTGCATGCCTGCTACACTCCGCATGCCTGCACCTCCTGCAATGCTACACTCCTTGCATGAATGCTACACTCCCTACATGAATGCTACACTCCCTGCATGAATGCTACACTCCTGCATGAATGCTACACTCCCTGCATGAATGCTACACTCATGCATGCCTGCTACACTCCCTGCATGAATGCTTCACTCCCTGCATGAATGCTTCACTCCCTGCATGAATGCTACACTGCCTGCATGAATGCTTCACTCGCTGCATGCCTGCTACACTCCCTGCATGAATGCTTCACTCCCTGCATGAATGCTACACTCCCTGCATGAATGCTACACTCCTGCATGAATGCTACACTCCCTGCATGAATGCTACACTCATGCATGCCTGCTACACTCCCTGCATGAATGCTACACTCCCTGCATGCCTGCTACACTCCCTGCATGAATGCTTCACTCCCTGCATGAATGCTTCACTCCCTGCATGAATGCTACACTGCCTGCATGAATGCTTCACTCCCTGCATGCCTGCTACACTCCCTGCATGAATGCTTCACTCCCTGCATGAATGCTACACTGCCTGCATGAATGCTACACTCCCTGCATGCCTGCTACACACTTTACCACAGGCTTGGCACTAGGAGCTTTCTTGGGGCCCATGGTGGCTTATTTAGCAGTTGCAAGCACTAAAAACAGTGGAATAATGACAATATACAGTGGTACCTCGAGTTATATTTTTTCGTTCGAGAATGCTGTTCAAGTGCCATTACCAAACGAATTTATCCCCATAAGGAATAATGTAAAATAGACTAGTCCTTTTACACCCCCAAAAATATACCTACAAAAGCATTTAAAAAAATAAACTTACATAAAAGGGCGATTTTGGGGACCATCGTAACTCGAGGTACCACTGTATCTGGTATGAATGCGTGGGTGGCACTCACTCGCTGGTAAACAAAAGCACACTGACGCTGAATGGAGTGCCCGGGCCCGCTCACGCCACGTGTACGCGTCCGAACGAATCGGTAACTCCGAGAGGATTCGTTAACACCGAGCCAAAATTCTCGTGAAAAAACCTAATGAACTCCGACGCTAACGAACACCTGGGGTTGACTGGAACCCTGACTAACGTAAGCTCCATATAACGTAAAAATCGTGTAACGTAAGCTTTTTCGCAAAATATTTTTTTTGTTTAGCATACATTTACTAGTGTAGCGTAACGTACCAGACCTGTCCGCCTGCCCCACGCCTGCGCAGGACGCCAGTCTAGCTTTGTTTACGATTGAGAGAACATTACCCAGTGCGCTCTTTCAAACATTCACAATACTTTTGTTGTATTTTTTGGTGGTTTAGTGATTGTCACTGTGAAATAAGTCACCATGGGTCCAAAGAAGCTTTCTAGTGGCACCCCTGTGGTAAAGAGAGTGAGGAACACCATCGAACTGAAGAAAGAGATTGTAGAAAAATATGAGAGTGGCGTACGTCTGAGTGAGCTTGCCAGGATGTACAAGAAAACCCCATCTACTATCAGCACTATCCTGACAAAGAGAAATGAGATCAAGGAAACTAATGTGGCAAAAGGGGTTGATATGTCAACGAAAAATAGATCGAAAATAGTGGATGAGGTTGAGAAGTTGTTGATGGTGTGGATCAATGAAAAACAGATAGCAGGTGATTAGTATTTCCATGGCGATAATTTGTGAAAAGGCAAGGCAGTTGCACGCAGATCTTGTCAAGACAATGCCTGGAACCAGTGCTGATGAGAGTGATTTTAAAGCCAGCAGAGGCTGGTTTGAGAGGTTTAAGAAACGTAGTGGCATACACAGTGTTGTGAGTCATGGTGAGGCAGCCAGCTCAGACAAACCTGCAGCTGAAAAATTTGTTTCCTAGTGGCATTAAAAGAAAAAGGAGGGAAGTAACCCCAGATAAGGACTTGCTACCTGAAGTCATTTTGGAGGGAGATTCCCCTTCCAACCACTAACACCCTGCCCCTGTCATCCTCCCTATCTTCCAGATGCCTGCAACTCTCTTCAATAAAGGTAAGTAAATATTATTTATTAATCTGTTTTTTATTATTTAGTATGTGAATATTTTTGGGTGGAACGGATTAATTGTACAGTGGACCCTCAGTTTTCGTTCACCTCCAAACTCGAACAATTAGTATGTAAGTGTATTTTTGTAAGAGCTTTTGTAAGTGTATTTTTGGGGGTCTGAAACGACTAATCTAATTTACATTTGTCCTTATAAGAACAAATTCGTTCGGTAACGGCACTCAAACAGCATTCCGGAACGAATTTTCAACGAAAACCGAGGGTCCACTGTATTTACATTATTTCTTATAGGAAATAAGGTTTCGAACTACGTATTTTTTGTGTTAAGTACAGTACTAGCTCCTGGAATGGATTAATTACGTTAGTCGAGGGACCACTGTATCTGTAGAATGTGGTTGTGCTGATTCATCAACTTTACTACGTATCTTGATTTGGTATGTTATTTTTATTTTCTGCAGATGTACTTGGGAATGCAGGTGGGTCCTCAGAAGAAACATCATCTGGCAGTGGTACTAGTCAGTCAGTCAAGTCAGTAAGTCATTCAATCAAGTCAGTAAGTCACTCAGTCAAGTCAGTCAAGTCATTCAGAAAGTCAGTCAAGTCATTCAGTAAGTCAGTCAAGTCAGTAAGTCATTCAGTAAGGTCAGTAAGTCTTTCAGTCAAGTCAGTAAATCATTCAGTCAAGTCAGTAAGTCTTCAGTCAAATCAGTAAGTCAGTCAAGTCAATTCAGTCAGTCAAACCAGTAAGTCATTAAGTCAAGTCAGTAAGTCATTCAGTAAGACAGTCAAGTCAGTCAGTCAGTCAGTCATTCAGTCAAGTCAGTAAGTCATTCAGTCAAGTCAGTAAGTCAATCAAGTCAGTAAGTCGGTCAGTCAAGCTCATATATTTGCCTCGTTCTTTTTAATTGTACTGCCGCTTCATTAACCCTTTCGGGGTTATGGTCGTACAAGTATGTTTTACGCACTGTGGATATTGACGTACTGGTACTCCTAAATTCTAGCGCCCTCAAATCAAGCAGAAACAGGCTGTTAGGCCTAGATGTGATAGAATGGGTCTGTGCGGTCAGTGTGCGCAGTATAAAAATCTTCCTGCACCATACAGTGCATAATGAGGAAAAAAACTGACCGTGTTTTTGGTTTAAAACAGCGACTTTGCAGTCTATTTTCGAATGGTATTTATGCTTGTATTCTCGTTTTCTTAGTCTCATTTTATAGAATAGATGACATATTACAGAAATAGAGATAATTTTGACTGGTTTTACGATGACAAGTACCTTGAAACTGAGCGCAAAGTAGCGAAAATGTTCGATTTTGGCCGATGTTCAAGAGTAAACAAATCACACCATGCGTCCAATACACATCAATTGGAGAGTCTGATATTCTTGCACAAGTGCTCTGATATTATTTATACCAATTTTACAATGATGCAGTTGTATACATAACAGTAAATCTTCTATTTTTTGTGAGAATAAAAATTCAAAATGGAAAGCAAAAGTAATGCAAGAGGGGCCTGGAGACGTGACTAATGAACAGAGATGTTATTTTAGTGCCAGGAATGTCTGCCTTGTTTATTATGGACCCTATTTTGAAATTGGCATCGTTTGAAATTTGTGTGAAATTGGCCAAATTGCCATTTTCTGACCACTATTTTGGGTAGTTGAAATTGGGAAATAGGCGGTTTCGTGTACTCAATCGATAGAAGAAATGGAGTTCTAGCGAAATAGCTATAATTTTAGTAGACTGATACATTAGAATTTGCAGAAAATAGGGCTCAAAGTGGGCAAAATCGCCATTGTGTAAATGTCATTTATACCGCAAACTTTGCGAAAGTATAATTCAGTTAGTTTTTGATCAAATTTCATATTTTTTGTGGCGTTATGATCGGAAAAAGATTCTCTATCATTTCATAAGAAAAACTATTTTTTTTTAAATTCTTGGACCCTGAGAACGAGTTTCAGAGAGACCCTTTGGACCCCCAAAGGGTTAAGGCCATAGACCCTCACTATATCCACCACACGTCAGCCACTCTTTTGCTTATCTAATACATATTTCAGTTTTCTTTGTAATTCCTAGACTTATAATAATAATAATAATAATAATAATAATAATAGTTTATTGTGACATAATACAGAGATGTACAACGAGTTTATCCCTTTCAGGGTCCGTGCTGTAGTTCTACGGCTTTGAGTTCTGGGTCCAAACCGTAGTACTACACCTAAATTATAGCAGCCTCAAATTTAGCACGATAAGGCTGATAGGCCTACATCTAAGAGAATGGGTATGTGTGGTTAGTGTGTGCACTATACAAAAAATCTTGGAGCCCGCATAGCATTGTGGGAATGCCGGCAAAGTAGCTTTGTTCTGCATGCCTGGCAGCAAGGAAGCTCTCACTCCCCAGGCGAATTCTGACTCTCCTCTTCTCAAGTTATAGTTCTAAGACTGATGGAAGTGGATCTGAAGAGGAATTCTATGGTTTTGAACCATATGGTACATTGTACCATATGGTACAATGGTATCATATGGTACATTGGTTCCATATCATACAATGATATATGGTGCAATTGTACCATATGGTACAATGTACCATATGGTACATTGTACCATATAGTACATTATACCATATGGTACAGGGTACAGGGACCCTATTGGAAATAAGTCTGGCTTTTTTGGGTTATCCTAGTTTCTCCAAACATATGCTATGTATGATAAATATATGTAGCTGTATTTGTGTATACCTGAATAAACTTACTTACGACTCCAAATGCACTTGAGTAAGTTTATTCAGGTGTACACAAATACAGTTACGTACATAGATTATCATACATAGCAGCATATGTGGAAAGATCCTAGGATGACCCAAAAAAGTCAGGGTGACTTATTTCCAAAGGGATCCTTGTATCTGTAACATATGGTACCCTGAACATCTCATATATGGTGGTGGTCTGCCTGCTCTCTTACCCCTCATATAATATGGCATATATTATTCATTTCAGCATCTTTATTACAGTTCTAGGGTATTTATCATGTTTCTGATATCAATTTGGAATAAATGTAATACAGTATACCCCTCATTTTGCGCGTTTTGGGTATTACGCGATTGAAGAATTGCGGCACATTTTTATCTAACACGACATAAACCTTATATTACGCGATTCGCTGGAGGGGAAAAATTTTGAGCGCGCGGTCGCCTGCAGTAGGTTAAACCATTGAGTCTGTGGGGGTCCTACTGAGGGTGGCTATGAGCCACAACAAGTGTTTAATGCTGACGAGACAAGTGTTTTCTCGAAGAAAATGCCAACATGAACTTATATCAGTCAGCAAGAGAAAAGTGCACCAGGCTTCAAGACAGCAAAGGATCGCTTCACCTTGCTCCTTTGCGGTAATGCATCAGGTGATTTCAAGTGTAAGCCCATGGTTATTTACTGCTCTAAGAATCCTCATGCTTTGAGGAAAAGGGAGTTTGTTTTTCCTTCCCACAAACTGTAAGTTTATTCAGGTATACAGAGATAGTTACATTGATTATCAACATAGCAGCATATGTGGCCTAGAGTAGGTTATCCAGAACTAGGATAACCCAAAGTGTTATCCTAGAGAACCTAGGATAACCCAAAGTTTGGGTTATCCTAAGTTCTCTACACATATGCTGCTATGTATGATAATCTTGTAACTGTATCTGTGTATACCTGAATAAACTTACTTACAGTTGCAGGAAGAAAAACAAATAACCATTCCCTCAAGCGGCCGGTGCTAATGTTGTGGAACAGCTGGGGAGACCACCCGCCTCCCATGCTACCCCCCCAACAACACCCCACCATCCCAGCATTCGTATTCCATACGCGCGCCAGCTGTTTGTGAAGAATAAGAGAGAGTGAATTGTGTTTTGATCTTTAAATTATGTACTATATTTTGTATCTGCAAGAATCATGTCACCCAGTAGGCATACCAGTGTTGCTCAAAGTGGCAAGAAAAGGAATAAGCATTTATTAAGTCTTAGAATTAATGAAGAAAACAAAGATATTAGACAAGACATAACCTGTGGCTGTAATGAAGTGTTACTTTGTACACATAAAAAGATGTAAACATAAGTTTGTGTGACTTACTGACTGACTGGACTGACTTACTGAATAACTTGACTGACTTACTGAATGACTTGACTGACTGACTGACTGAATGACTTGACTGACTGACTTACTGAATGACTTGACTGACTGACTTACTGAATGACTTTACTGACTGACTGACTTGACTGATTGACTTACTGAATGACTTGACTGACTGACTTGACTGAATGACTTACTGAATGACTTAACTGACTGACTTACTGAATGACTTTGACTGACTTACTGAATGACTGACTGACTTACTGAATGACCTGACTGACTTACTGAATGACTTGACTGACTTACTGAAACTGACTGACGACTTGACTGACTGACTTACTGAATGACTTGACTGACTGACTTACTGAATGACTTGACTGACTGACTTACTGAATGTCTTGACTGACTTACTGAATGTCTTGACTGACTTACTGAATGACTTGACTGACTTAATGAATGACTTGACTGACTGACTTACTGAATGACTTGACTGACTGACTTACTGAATGACTTGACTGACTGACTTACTGAATGACTTGACTGACTGACTGAATGACTTGACTGACTGACTTACTGAATGACTTGACTTACTGAATGACTTGACTGACTGACTTACTGAATGACTTGACTGACTGACTTACTGAATGACTTTACTGACTGACTGACTTGACTGATTGACTTACTGAATGACTTGACTGACTGACTTGACTGAATGACTTACTGAATGACTTGACTGAATGACTTACTGAATGACTTGACTGACTGACTTACTGAATGACCTGACTGACTGACTTACTGAATGACTTGACTGACTGACTTACTGAATGACTTGACTGACTGATTACTGAATGACTTACTGACTGACTTACTGAATGACTTGACTCTGACTTACTGAATGACTTGACTGACTGACTTACTGAATGACTTGACTGACTTACTGAATGACTTGACTGACTTACTGACTTACTGAATGACTTGACTGACTTAATGAATGACTTGACTACTGACTTACTGAATGACTTGACTGACTGTACTGAATGACTTGACTGACTGACTTACTGAAGATTATGACTTGCTACTGATGACTACTGATACTTACTGATGACTTGACTGATGACTTACTGAATGACTTGACTGACTGACTTACTGAATGACTTTGACTGACTTACTGAATGACTTGACTGACTGACTTACTGAATGACCTGACTGACTTACTGAATGACTTGACTGACTGACTTACTGAATGACTTGACTGACTGACTGACTTACTGAATGACTTGACTGACTGACTTACTGAATGACTTGACTGACTGACTTACTGAATGACTCTGAACTGACTGACTTACTGAATGACTTGACTGACTTAATGAATGACTTGACTGACTGACTTACTGAATGACTTGACTGACTGACTTACTGAATGACTTACTGATGACTTGAATGACTGACTTGACTGAATGACTTACTGACTGACTACTGAATGACTTGACTTACTGAATGACTTGACTGACTGACTTACTGAATGACTTACTGATGACTTACTGAATGACTTACTGACATGACTTGACTGATGACTTACTGAATGACTCTGACTGACTGACTTACTGAATGACTTGACTGAATGACTTACTGAATGACTTGACTGACTGACTTACTGAATGACCTGACTGACTGACTTACTGAATGACTTGACTGACTGACTTACTGAATGACTTGACTGACTGACTTACTGAATGACTTGACTGACTGACTTACTGAATGACTTGACTGACTTACTGAATGACTTGACTGACTTACTGACTTACTGAATGACTTGACTGACTTAATGAATGACTTGACTGACTGACTTACTGAATGACTTGACTGACTGACTTACTGAATGACTTGACTGACTGACTTACTGAATGACTTGACTGACTGACTTACTGAATGATACTGAATGACTTAACTGACTTACTGAATGGACTGACTTACTGAATGACTTTATTAAAGTTAGACACACTCAGTACAACCATCGACTTCAGTTCCAGAATCTCTACCATCCACCTCAGCCCAGTAGGGCCACAGCATAACTCTCCACTCTCTTCACAATCATCCACAAACATCAGCACCCATAATTTAAGGTAAATACTATTATTTCTGTTACATTTGTAGTCTTAAGCAGTAAAAACAACATAATACATCACGATAATGAACTACAATTACATATTCTCTTTTATATTTGTAAGATCTTTTGGTCTAAAAAAAACTTGTTTGGCTTTTTGGGGACTCTGTGGAACGTAACCCTATTTTTCCCATAAGTTCTTTTAATTATCTAACAAGAAGTTTTCAGGAACGTAACTACCGTGCTAAATGAGGGCCTACTGTAGATAGATAACCTTTATTTAGTACATTCATTACTTACTGCTTCCTTAACCTATTGAACCATGAACAATCATAAAACGCATGAAAACATAGAAAAATATTGTACTATATAGTACTACATACATGTTATACTGTAGTTTAATAGAAAATAATGAACGAAGAAAACACTCAGTGAGTGAGTGGTGGGCGGGCTGGCTGCCGGGTCGGAAGGTAGTAGGGACGCTCGGGTGGCGGGAAACTTAAATATGATTTGGTGGGTGGGAATTTGGCGGGTGGGAATTTGGTGGGTGGGAATTTGGCAGCCGGGAATTTGCGAATGTGTGAAGCCCGCGAAAGTAGAAAACGCGAAAGTTGAGGGATACCTGTATGGCACGGACCCTGAAAGGGTTAAGCAATGAAATTTGTATATAAAAATTTTGAAACATAATAGTTTTACAATTTTTTAAAGCATTAACAATTTATAATATGTCAACATAATTTATTATTGTAGTAATGCAATTTATTAAATCAGATCAAACAAATCAGATCAATTATTTGCATTGCAATTAAATCAGATCAAACAATTCAATTTGTGTTGCAATTAAATCAGATCAAACAAATCAAATCCATTAATTGAGTTTCAATAACAGTTCATAAGGTCATTAGATGAGTTACAATGAGTATGTGAGAATGGATTTCTTTATTTGGTAATGCTGTGGAAACAAAGTTAAATTTGGTTGCATTAATTATAACAGGTTTATACATTTATGAGATATAAGTTTCAACATTTGCACTAGATTAAATTTGAGAAATTATTGTTCTTTGAGCAATTATGTAAGGGGTTTTGAGGCTAGGGAGTAACACAGTGATTAATGTTATTTTGAGGCAGGAAAGTGATTTATTACCTTTGTAGGTAATGTTAAGTATTGTGTACTTAGTTTTGGGTGAGTAGGTGGTTTTTCAGCAGAATTTTGAATTGATGTTCAGACAGGGTTTCTTTGGTAATCATAGGTAATGAATTCCAAATTTTTGGTCCTATAATGTGCACTGCATTTTTGCATAGTGTGAGATGGACATGGGGAACATCGAAGAGTGATCTGTGCCTTGTGTTATGGTCATGTGTCCTGTTAAGGTTGGTAAGGAGAAGTTTGGTTTGAGTGGTGGGTTAATTAACCCTTAAACTGTCCAAACGTAGATATACGTTCGCGTGCGTACTGCCCCGAACGTAGATCTACATTTTTTTTCAAATGCTTTTTAACCTTGCCACGATAAGCCTGAGTTGCCTAGAGATTAGAGAATGGGTCTGTGCACTCAGTGTGTGCAGTATACAACATGTGGGAATGACAAACAAAATGCACTCTTCATTTTAAAGAAAAGAACAATTTACAGTGGACCTCGGTTAACGAATACCCGTAAATCGTGCAATTATGTAAGTATAATTTTGTAAGTTCTTGTGGAAGTGTATTTTTGGGGTCTGAAATAGACTAACCTACGTGAAATTTTTCCTTAAGGGAGTAAATTCGTTCGGTAATGGCATTTGAGCAGACTTCGAGTGAAGTTTTTACGAAACTCGGGGTCCATTGTATTTTTTCTAAAATATTCGGTCAGCTACGCACGTGAACGTATATCTACGTTTGGACAGTTTAAGGGTTAATATTCAAGTTTAGTGTTTTATGTATGTAATAGGCACAGTAAAAAGTATGAATTTAGACCTTTGAATATTGGTAGAGTATGTTGTCTGGAGTGGGAATTTGTTATCATTCTGACTGCAGCCTTTCGTTGTGTTATTAATGATATGAGATGATTTATTGCTGTTGAGCCCCATACACAAATTCCATAGGTGAGATAGGGGTAAATGAGTGAGTGATTCAGGGAAAGGAGAGCTGGTTGTGGAACATAGTACCTAATCTTGGATAGTATTCCGACTTGAATGCTTAAACATTATCTTGTCACTTTCAGCAACACTTGTATGCTTACTGAGTGCCATGATTGCTTAGCAGATTTAACAAATGGCAATGAAAATTTGTACAATGTATGTAAATAAACATGGAAGTTCCCGAATATTGTTGTCCTACACGCCTATGAACCAAACTGAAGGCTGAGAGGGTGGTGTGGTGGCTGAGGGTGGCAGGGGATGGCAGTAGGTCTCTCCCACTGACTCAATGGTGTAACCCACTGTGGGCGACGGGCGACTGCACATTCAAATTTTTCCCCTCCTGTGAACTGTGTTAAATTAATTTTACCAGGCCTAATTTAAGTTAAAAGCCTACTCTCTTTGGTTATTTCAAAGGAAAACCTATTGAGCTTTCACAATAGATTTAAAGGGACTTCAAAGACTTGTCCTTCCTTGGGAAACCCGAAGTTAGTGTTAACAGACAACGTGAATCAAATAAAAAATTTTCTTATAATTTTTTTATTAACACATAAAACCGTTTCCCCCAAGGCAGGGGGGGAAACAAAGAAAAACTTTCATCATCATTACTCCATCACTGTCTTGCCAGGGCGTGCACACTACAGCTACAAAACTGCAACATTAACCCTTTGGGTGGGTCCGTACTAGTACTTTTTCCCAACAGGGGTTGGTGCCGTCCTGTAGGGCGTAAATTCAGCACCTCAAATTAAGCGGGAAACGGCTGGTAGGCCCAACAGTGGCCCCCCGAGTTTCAAAAGGTTCTTACCGTAAACCCGTGTTTTAAGTTTTTACGACTTCGAAAATGGGAAAACCGCTCGTTTTTTAACGTTTTAAAGACCTTCCGCCGCCCGCGCCTCGGGGGCAAAACCCCCGCCAGTGAGCGTTGTTTACCATTGAAGAACATCACCTACGCGCTCTTTAAAAACATTCCCTACATTTGGTGTTTTTTTGGTCTTTAGTGATTGTCATTGGAAATAAGTCACCAGGGTCCAAAGAAGCTTCCTAGTGGCACCCTGTTAAAAAAGTGAGGAACACCATCAACTGAAGAAAAGATTATAAAAAAATATGAAATTGGCGTACGTCTGAGTGATCTTGCCAGGATGTACAAAAAAACCCCTTCTACTATCGGCTCTATCCTGGCAAAGAGAAATGAGATCAAGGAAGCTAATGTTCCAAAAGGGGTTGATATTTAAGAAAAATAGATCAAAAACAGTGGATGAGGTTTAAAAGAAGTTGTTGTTGGTGTGGATCCATGAAAACAGAGGCGGGTGATAGTGTTTCCATGGCGTTTAATTTGTAAAAAAGACAAGGGTTGCACGCAGATCTTTCAAGGACAATGCCTGCAACCAGTGGTGGGGAAAAGTGATTTTAAAGCCAGCAAAGGCTGGTTTGACAGGTTTAAGAAACGTAGTGGCATACACAGTGTTGTGAGGCAGGTGAAGCAGCCAGCTCAGACAAACGTGCAGCTGAAAATTTGTGCAGAAATTCCAGGGATTCTGGAGGGCTGAACAATTCCCCCCCAACAAGTGTTTAACTGTGAGGGAAACAGGCCTGTTTTGGAAGAAAATGCCCAACAGGACCTACATTCTAAGGAAAAAGGCAAAATAGGACACAAGCCTAAAAGACAGGCTAACTCTCATGTTTTTTCTAATGCTAGTGGGGATTTTAAAGTGAAGCCTTTACTGGTGTATCCTATGAAAATCCCAGACCCTTCAAGAATCACAGTGTTGACAAGGAATAATTTTGTTCTTTGGGAAGGCTAACCCAAGGCATGGGTCACTGGAGATTTTCAAGGAATGGGTGACTGGGTGTTTGGCCTACTGTGAAGAAAACCTCTTGGAAAAGAAATTGCCACTCAAATGCCTCCTGATACTGGACAATGCTCCTGCCCCCATTCTCACAACTTGCAAGGTGTTTGTCGCAAGTTTAATTTCATCAGGTGAAGTTTTGCCTCCTAACACCCCTCTCCTCCAGCCCATGGACCAGCGGGTCATTTCCAACTTCGAAACTGATACCAAAGCATTGTTTGAAAAGTGTAAGTGACCTGGGACACTGAGTTGACCCTAAGAGAGTTCTGGAAAATCCTTCAACATTGTGCATGCATACGCCTTATAGGTAAGGCTTGGGAGGGGGGTGATTCAGGACTTTGAACTCTGCTTGGGAGACCATTGGGGTTTGTCTAACAGAGGGATTTTGAAGGATTTGAGGCTGACCCTGACCTTGACCCTGACGACCCTGTGCCTGTTGTGGACTCTATTGTGGCATTGGGGAACAACCTGGGGTTGGGGTGAGTGGTGAGGATGTGGAAAGAGTTTTTGGAGGCCCAAATTTGAGCTAACAACTGAAGAGCTGCAAGAGCTTCATCTGGAACAGCAATGAACAACAATTGCTTCAAAGGAGGAGGATGAGGACAGAAGGGTGCCCCCTTCAATTGGGAAGATGTGTACAAAGTGGGAATGAGTTGCAGACATTTTTTTGAAAGACACCACCCTGAGCAAGCTGAAATGAGCCTTCTGTCAGCCACTTCATTTACAGAGCCATGTCGCACTTCAGGAAAGTGTTGAAAGGGTTGGAAACAGAGGGGCTCTGGACAGTTACTTCCCCCAGGCAGGGGGCTGGTGGCTCAAGCTTTCCTAGTATTAAAAGACCAAGAAGGAAGTAACCCCAGAGAGGGCTTTGACACCTGAAGTCCTTTTGGAGGGTTCCCCCTTTTCCCCCCAACTCCCCCCCCTTTCAAACTCTACCTTCCAGATGCCTGCAACTCTTCAATAAAAAGGAAGTAAATGTATATATATATTTTTGTTTTTAATTTAGTAGGTGAATATTTTTTTTTTGGGAAAGGATTAATTGTATTTACATTTTTCTTTGGGAAAAATGGTTAATTTTTAAAACTTTGTGTTTTAATACAAAATCCTGGGAAAGGATTAATTTTTGATACTTGGGGTCCACTGTATATGAAAAAAAGGGGCGGTGGTCAGTGTGGCGGGGTAAAAAAAACCTGCAGCCCATTTTTGAAAATATTCTCGTTTTCTTGGTCTCATTTGAAAAATGAAAATATTTACGAAAAGAGATGATTTTGATTGGTTTGACAATGACAAGTACCTTGAAATTGGAAAAAAAAAAAAAGCGAAAATGTTCATTTTTTTAAAAAGTTCAGGGGTAAACAAATCCCCCGCGTCAATACCCATCAACTGGTGACGTGACTAGTGGAGAAGATGTTATTTTTTTGCCAGGAATGTCTGCCCCTTTTTATTCTGGACCCCCTTTTGAAAGGGCATCTTTGAAATTTTAAATTTTTGTGAAATTAGAAATTCCATTTTCGACCACTATTTTGGGTAGTTGAAATTGGTAAAAGGTTTTTTTACTCAATCGAAAAAAAGAAATAAATTCTGAAATAGCTATTTTTAGTAGATTGAACTTTTAATTTGGGAAAAAGGGCTCAAATTGGGGAAAACCCGTCCGTAAATTCATTGATCCCCAATTTTTTAAAACATAATTCCATTAGTTTTCTATCAAATTTTTTTAATTTTGGGGGGTTATAATCGGAAAGATTCTCTATCATTTCATGAAAAATTATTTTTTTTTTTCCAAAAAAAATTTCCCCCGGGGAAAATGTTTCCGGGGAAAACCTGTGGGGCCCCCAAAAAATTAACCCCCCTTCAGCCGCACTGTTTCCCCTCTCCAGGAATCAAGTCCGGGCCCATTTTTACGGGGGCCTTCATAAAGTTACCACCCCACCCCCAAACAACGTCAACTCCAAAAAACCATTTGTCTCCATTTGCTCCTATCTAACATGCTCCCCATGCTTGCGGGGAATCAAGCCCTGCACACAAAACCTCCTTTCCCCCCCTCCAACCTTTTTGGGGTTTTACCCCCCCCCCTCCACTAAATTTATACACCCCGAAGTCATTCTATTTTTTTCCTTCCTTATATGCCCAAAAAACCCTCAAAAACCCCCTCCTCAGCTCTCGGGAAAAAGTTTTAATCCCCCCTCCTCCTAATCTCAAACTACAGATTTTTGCATTATATTCACCCCCTTTTTTCCCCTCAGACATGACATCTCCACTGCCTCCAGTCTTCCCTTTTGCAACATTCAAAACCCCATTCTCACACCCTAAAGATGTTGGTATAACTATACTCTCTCTTCCCCCCTTTGCTTTCAGGGATAAAGTTCTCTGTCTCTACAACTCCCAGTACCACTCATTTTTTCCCCTTAATTTATGATTCACCCTTTTATATCCCATCTCAAAATTCACTCCAAATATCAACACATTCCCCTCCTCCATACTCTCTCCCTCAATCTGATCCCCAATTTTCCCGTTATAAAATTTTTTATTCTCCCCCTTACTCTTCCTATATTCACTTTTAATTTCCCCTTTTTTTACATCCCCTCCCAAACTCATCCAAACCTCTAACTTCTCTTCAAACCCCAAAAAAAGCATGTGTCATCAAAAGACAACTGTGACAACCCCCCTTTGTATTTGATTCTTTTCTTTTCCCCACACCTCTTGCCAACCCCGGCATTCATTTTTTAAAACTCCATCTATAAATATATTAACAACCAGGTGACATCACACATCCTAGTCAAAGGGCCTATTTTTAGGGGAAATAATCTCCCTGCCTACATTTTAAACCTAGCCTCACTATCCTCGAAAAACTTTCACCCTTTCAATAACCAATCCTATTCCATTTTGCAACATCTGCCACATTGCCCCCTACCCCCGTATCAATCCCTTTTTCCAAATCCATAAATCCCCAAACACCTCTTTACCCTTTTCTAAAATTTTTCACCTTTTGTTTCCTGAAAAAAATTGGTCTACACACCCCTACCCCTTCCTAAAACCTCCTTGTTCATCTGCTATCCTGCTTCTGTCTTACTCCTAATTCTTTCAAAAAAACTCTACCATACACTTTACCAGGTATACTTAACAAACTTATTCCCCCATAATTTTTTCACTCTCTTTTGTCCCCTTTTCCTTTATACAAAGGGGAATATCATGCTCCTTGCCCTCCCCAGGACTTTACCTTCTTCTATACATTTATTAACCCTTTTAGGGCGATAAATTTTTAAAAAAAAAATTACAGTGGTACCTCGGTTAACTGGGCCCCAAACTCCCCTTTTTTGTAAGTTTATTTTTAAATCTTTTGTAAGTGTTTTTGGGGGGCTAAAAGGACTAGTCTATTTTACATTATTCCAAAAAGGGGGTAAATTCTTTGGAATGGCACTTGAACACATTTGGAATAAAAAAAATCTTAACCCCGGGGACCACTGTATTTTTCTTATGAAATCATAAATTTTTCCAATCTAACACCCCAAAATTATAAATTTTATGGAAAACTAAGGGGAAATTTTGCTCCGAAATTAGCTGATAAAGGGTTTTTAATGGGGTTTCCCATTTGAGCCTTTTTTCAAATTCAATGTTTCAGTCTACAGTGTTTTCATTTCCGGTAGTTGTTAAAATTCGGTTAGATCTTTCGTTTATATAATTAAAAGAACTTATGGGAAAAATATGGTTCTTCCTGGGCCCCCAAAAACCCCAAAAAATTTTTTTGACAAACAGATCTTACAAAAAAAAAAAGTGAATATTAATTGTAGTTCATTATCTGATGTATTATTTGTTTTTATCTTCTAAAAAATTTAAAGAAATAATAGTATTTACCTTAAATTGTGGGTGCTGGGGGTTTTTGGATGATTGTGAAGAGAGTGGAGGAATGGGGCCCACTGGCTGGGGTGGTGAAAAGGGTTTTGGAATTGAAGTCGATGGTTGTCTGAGTGTCTAACTTTGTCATTCAGTAAGTCAGTCAAAACATTCAGTAAGTCAGCTTTTTAAAACAGTAAACTTAAATCAGTAAGTCATTCAGTAAGTCAAGCCCTTCAGTAAAACAAGTCATTCGTAATAGTCAAGTCATTCAGTAAGCATAACATTTTCATAAGTCAGTAAGCATTCGCAGTAAGCGCTTAGTCGTGTCGAAGTAGGTCAATTTTCAAATCAAGCCAGTCATAATCGCGTGAAGCGGCAGTCAACAAAAACAGTAAGCGCCGTGTCAGTGCAACGTTTGTCAGTAATTTTTAAAGTCAATCATTTAGTAAGCGTCAGTCAGTTAGTAAGTCAGTAATGTCAAACAGTTCAGCAGTCAAGTCAGTCCCGTGGGGCATGTCAGTCAGCAGTCCAAACTTATGTTTACCTCTTTTTTGTATCAAAATTATTAAAGGGGCCCTTTGATTGTTGAGATACAAGATATAGTAATTTAAGATCAAAACAACACTCTCTCCTCTTTTTTTCCCAAAAAGCTCGAGCAGAGGACTTGTTTTTTTTTGCGTTAAATATGGAATGCTGGGATGGTGGGTCCATGGTGGCTGGGAAGGGGGGGTTCCGCTAACCACAAAACAAGGCTGCTTGTGGAATGGTATTTTTTTTCCTTCCCCAAAATGAAAAGTTTTTCAGGAAACAGAAATTTTAAAAATCATAATAAACATATTGTAGGAACCTAGGGGAACCCAAAAGCAAAAGGCTTAGTTTTGGTCTGACTTTTTGGGTTATCAGGTTCTCCACATATGCTGCT
>WNWK01033116.1:0-21400 GCA_009830355.1 Cherax destructor | reverse complement strand
CAATTGCAGTAGAAATTATTTAAAGTGTGAAAATCTAAGTATTTTAGCTAAAAAATGAGTTTTGCAGAAAAGCATCAAACCGCTCTAAAGCGTCGAAATATGCCATTAAATCGATTTAGCACATTTTCTAAGCTTTTAATGTTTCATGTATTTTCGAAAATAATATGAAATATTCTATAAAAATATTGATTTTTATAGATTTTAATGGTATTTTAAATATGTAAATAATTATTAAATATTCAAAAATGCTATAAAACTTGATTTTATTGCATTTTTGACGATTAAGGAATTTTCAAGGATTTTCTGATAAACTATATTTTTAGAAAAATATACCTATGAGTAAGCTTCTAAAGAAAATCAAAAAATTTTTTAAACTTTTCCATAAATTTCAATTGCAGTGGAAATTCTATTTAAAAGTGTGAAAATGTAAGTATTTTAGCTAAAAAATGAGTTTTGCCAGAAAAGCACTCAAACCGCTCTAAAACGTCGAAATATGCAATAAAATACGATTTTAGCACATTTTCTGAGCTTTTAATGTTTCATGTATTTTGAAAATAATATGAAATATTCTATAAAAATATTGTTTTTTATAGATTTTTAATGGATTTTTAAAAATATGTAAATAATTTAAAATATTAAAAAATGCTATAAACTTGATTTTATTGCATTTTTGACGATTCAAGGCATTTTCAAGGATTTTCTGAAAACTATTTTTTAGATAAAATATACCTATGAGTAAGCTTCCTAAAAGAAAATCATAAAATTTTGCTTACTTTTCCCATAAATTTCAATTGCAGTGAAATTCTATTTAAAAGTGTGAAAATCTAAGTATTTTAGCTGAAAAATGAGTTTTGCCAGAAAAGCACTCAAACCGCTCTAAAACGTCGAAATATGCAATAAAATAGATTTTAGCACATTTTTCTGAGCTTTTTAATGTTTCATGTATTTTTCGAAAATAATATAAAATATTCTATAAAAATATTGATTTTTATAGATTTTTAATGGGATTTTTTAAAAATATGTAAATAATTTAAATATTCAAAAATGCTATAAAACTATATTTTATTGCATTTTTGACGATTCAAGCATTTTCACGGATTTTCTAAAAACTATTTTTTAGATGAAATATACCTATGAGTAAGCTTCTAAAGAAAATCATAAAATTTTGCTTACTTTTCCCATAAATTTCAATTGCAGTGAAATTCTATTTAAAGTGTGAAAATCTAAGTATTTTAGCTAAAAATGAGTTTTGTCAGAAAAGCACTCAAACCGCTCTAAAACGTCGAAATAGCATCAAATGCGATTTTAGCACATTTTCTGAGCTTTTTAATGTTTCATGTATTTTTGAAAATAATATGAAATATTCTAAATTTATATTGATTTTTATAGATTTTTAATGGGATTTTTAAAAATATGTAAATAATTTATAAATATTCAAAAATGCTATAAAACTTTATTTTATTGCATTTTTGACGATTCAAGGCATTTTCAAGGATTTTCGAAAAACTATTTTTTAGATAAAATATACCTATAAGTAAGCTTCTAAAAGAAAATCATAAAATTTTGCTTACTTTTCCATAAATTTCAATTGCAGTAGAAATTCTATTTAAAAGTGTGAAAATCTAAGTATTTTAGCTGAAAAATGAGTTTTGCCAGAAAGCACTCAAACCGCTCTAAAACGTCAAATTGAAATACGATTTTAGCACATTTTTCTGAGCTTTTTAATGTTTCATGTATTTTCGAAAATAATATAAATATTCTTAAAAATATTGATTTTTATAGATTTTTAATGGGATTTTTAAAAATATGTAAATAATTAATAAATATTCAAAAATGCTATAAAAATATTTTATTGCATTTTTGACGATTAAGGCATTTTCAAGGATTTTCTGAAAAACTATTTTTAGATAAAATATACCTATGAGTAAGCTTCCTAAAAGAAAATCATAAAATTTTGCTTACTTTTCCCATAAATTTCAATTGCAGTAGAAATTCTATTTAAAAGTGTGAAAATGAAAGTATTTTAGCTAAAAAATGAGTTTTGCCAGAAAAGCACTCAAACCACTCTAAAACGTCGAAATATGCAATAAAATACGATTTTAGCACATTTTTCTGAGCTTTTTAATGTTTCATGTATTTTTCGAAAATAATATGAAATATTCTATAAAAATATTGATTTTTATAGATTTTTAATGGTTTTTTTTAAAAATATGTAAATAATTAATAAATATTCAAAAATGCTATAAAACTTGATTTTATTGCATTTTGACGATTTAACTGCTGCTCAGAGCTTGTTCGAAAAACCTAGTTTCAGCTCAGGCAAGATGAAACAACAGTATAACAAGCGTGCTGTATCTCGCTCTTTAAAGCAGGAGATAAGGTGATGGCACAGAAATTGTACCAGGTCATGCTCTACAAGCCAGGTATGATGGTCCCCTGGAAGTAGTGAAAAGCTTAGTGACGTAAATTACCTGTACGCCCCCTGGGCAAAGAAAATCCAATCAAGTGTCCCACATTAATAAACTCAAGGCATACTACGCTAGCCCTCTACCTACTGCTTCTATTCTTCCTAAACCACAGGAAGGAAACGTCAGTTTGCCTGACATCTCTAGAGGTATAGAGGTCCGTTTAGAAAATTCAGTGACTCTACAATCACTCGATACTTTTCTAAGTAACCTTGATGCTGATAAAGCAAGTAATGTTAAGAACATGATTTTGCAGTACCCGGGAATTGTTTAGTGATGTTCCTAAGCGTTGTACTCTGGGCGTACATGACGTTGATGTACAGGGAGCATCACCTATTAAACAATCACCATACAGAATGAGTCCAACGAAACATAGAGCATTGAGAGAAGAATTGACTTTTTGTTACCCATGGACTTATTGAACGCAGTAAAAGTCCATGGACCTCCCTGTATATTAGTGCCCAAGCCTGACGGTAGTTTCAGGATGTGACTGATTACAGGAAAGTGAACTCTGTCACCTTGCCTGATGGTTATCCCACTCGCATAGACGACCTGATTGATCTGTGTCACTTGCACATATGTTAGTCGTTTAGACTCTTCAGATTTATCAAGCCCCCCTTACTAAAAAGTGCTCAAAAAAATCTGCCTTCACTTTCAAGAGGATTGTTCAACTATCTCGTCCCCCTTGGCTTTGTAATGCTCTTTCATTTTAATATTATGAACGGTTACCCCGACTTAGACGGGGAAAGCCTATCTTGACGATTTAGTGGTGTCAGTGACGAAGGGAACAACCTTTCCCCTCCAACTTTGTTGAAAAAGCCCTTTTTTCACTTTCTTGGGAAAAGTAGTTTTGGTGCCAAAATTACCCATCTGGGGTTTTATGGAAAGGGGGTTGCCCCTTTATGCTAAAATTCGTCTATTGCAGCTTTTCCACCCACAGGATAGGAAGGGTGGGGTTCCTGGGTATGGCAGGGTTATTTCCGGTTCTGTCCTAACTTTGTTAAGGTGGGCCCCAGAATCCAGCCTTACTCAATAAGTATTAAACATATCAGGGTCGGTGTAAGGGTTTGCTGACGCTGTCCGCCCTTAATTATCATTACAGCATTTAAATTAACGTAAAGTTTGTGCCCAATATATATTTTGTTATTTGCTACTTTGTTTAAAATTAATAAAGTAACGTAAAATCAATACTCCCATGTAAATTTATGAACTCATGTCTAATTAAAATTTTTTCCATGTATCTACAGTAGTGTGATTTGTATGTTGGTGTGGGGGAATAGGGAGAGGCTGAGGGGAGGTGGTGTTTGGTGGGCGTGTTTGTTCCCAAAACAAAACCCCCCGGGTGCCCCCCATTTCTCTACCCCCCTTTTTCTAAAGCCCCCTTCATGCAGTCCAGCCCTTCGCCACATTCCACTACCATGTATTAGAGTGGAATGTCGTCCCCTATCCACAAGACTGCTTTTTTGTGTCACTTTTGACCACCCTTTCGAGCCTCAGATGTCTCTATGTGTCACCTCCATCAGTGTATGGACAAAACCGTGATTATGCCGATATACGATGTTGTATCTCCTAGTAGGGGGGCTATCTTAGTGAAATGATTTTTAAAAAAAAATAAAAAATTTTTAAAAATTTTGACGGACTGGGAAATCTTGATTTTTGGGACGTAAAAGCTTGAAAACATTATTATTCTCCTAGGGGACCGTTTTCGGGGGGGGGGGGTATTACCCCAGGGGGTTAAGTGTATATTTTTTTGTATTTTTCCCTTTTTCTATAATTTTATATTCCCGATTTTATAAATTATAGCTAAATTTTAATATGTTTTATACTATTATTAGACACCTATTTGACTTAGCTATATTTATTAGGTGGATGAAATTTTTATATTGTTGTTTTGGGAGAGTGTCGTTCTGTTGGGGTTGGCAAACTCCTTTTGGCTCCGGCGTCAGTTGCTGGGGGGGTCAGTCGCTGACCCCCCTGTACTGGGTGGTTTTTCCTTCCCTCTCTCTCTGGCCGTTGACCACGTCGGTCAACCCTCCCCTTTTTCTACTTGTTTTTTGGACTTTTAGACTCTTTGGGGGAAAAAGATGTTTTTGGGTAGGGGAAAAGATCTTTCAACCCGGAACTCTGTTCACAGAGAATAGACTAGACAGTGATTTTTGACGTTTTTGGGTTTTTTAATTACACCTGATAAAATCAGGTCTCAAGCTTTGCCGGGCCCCTTTTTAAAAGGGATCGGGACTGCCACTTTTTGGGGATTTTTATCTGAACCATTTCAGAAAAGGGAG
This sequence comes from Cherax destructor, assembly GCA_009830355.1. NCBI lineage: Eukaryota > Metazoa > Arthropoda > Malacostraca > Decapoda > Parastacidae > Cherax > Cherax destructor. The sequence continues at coordinate 16,650 of WNWK01033116.1, read as the reverse complement.
CTTGGACTGTTTTGGAGGATCACTGATGGTCCCCAGTTAGGGGGATTTTCATCTCCTGCTTCCTGACGCTGTGTTGCTGTTGCCTTTTTATAGTGCTGTTTTTGGAATTGGTTTTTTTCGGGGAAAAACAATCTGTTCTGATTGTCAGTTTGTTAATGCACATTTTAGAGTTGTTCTTTGCCCGTTGAGTCTTTCTTTTTGTATATATTATTTATTAAACATTGTACCTGATGGTACTTCTGAGTCAAATATATGTCCCCCCGACGGACTTATTGTATATGAGAGCGTGTGGACCCCCCCCAATTAACCCCTAATTGATACCCTTAATTAATATCTTTATATTTGATTTATTTTATTACCCTAGATTTTCTCACTTTGATAAAAAACCCTTTTTTAAAAATTTCTGTTTGGTTAGTACCCTATCAGTTGCAATCCTTTAAGATATATAAAATGTCGGATAACTGAACCGGGGTTCTGACTTTTTAAAAAACCCCGTAACGGCGGGGTGCAAAAAGGGGGTATCCTTTCTAGTGTTCACGGGAGATATCTTTTTTAATAGATATCGTGTCATTTTTTAACAGTGGAACATGACTGTATTTTGGGATAGTATTGGTCTTTTTTACTTTCTTGGAGATTTGTTGTATAATGTGTTTAAATTTAGGCCCCCGTCAAGATGGGGTTCCAAAATTTTCCCCCCTTTTTTTTTGCGATGGGGGCCCCTTTATCGTTTTGTTAAGTGGTGCTTTTTACTCTGTTCACAAACTGGGTAAAAAAGGTTTTTTCAATATTGAGAGAAGTTTGTTGGGCATCTCCCGGTAGATATTTTCTCTTTGTATTTGCGGGTTTGGGTAGTGTGTCTGGGGGTTGGGTGAAAAATAAGTATGTAGTGTCATCTGCAAAAAATATGGGTTTTTGGGGGGGTTTAGATGCATTTGGTAGGTCGTTAATGAAAAGAAAAGAGTGGGGCCAAAAACACTTCCCCGTGGATCATGTCTAGTACTATTTTTAAAGTTTGTCCTTATTATAATGCAAAATCTCATCCAACTCCCCGAGCTGTGGGCGGGCCCGAATCGCATGCTTCCCCCCGAACATCAGGGTGAGTCACTGGAACAGAAAAATAGCGTGGGATCCCTGTTCCCTGTTTTGGGGGTTTTTCCCAGCTCCTTGAGGAACTTAGATTACTCTTTTTTTTATATATATATATATATATATATATATATATATATATATATATATATATATATATATATATATACAAAATATATATATAAAATGTAAATGTTCGTTTGTTCAAAATCAAATTCCAAAATTCTTCACCCGATTCTTTTAAATTTTTACAAAACATTGCTTCGAATACCCCGTGTTTATAAATACATACTTTTATATATTTCTACCAGGTGGAAGAACTGGGGAAAAAGAAAGTTCTTTTGTAATATTCCCGAACCAACTGGAGGTAAGGGAAAGCGCTAATTGGGAAAAAGCTTTTAGGTAAAAAAGTTTTGGGGTTTTCTGCCCTATTAAAAAAAAAAAAATATTATTAAAACCCCCGCAATACTGAAGTATTTAAAAGATTTTAATATTGTAAAAACTTACTCCCTAGGCCTGATGCCATAGGCTTGTCATTCGATGTTAGTCTTAATGATTCTTTTTTTCAGAAAAACCTGACCTGTCCCCCCCCCTAAACTTTACCTGATGACCTAGAAACAACCTGGGCCTGCCCCAACAATAATTTGCTTGACCTGACACTCGGAACGACCTGAGTTGTCAGGTGTTCTACTTTTGGCGCAGTAAAGATGTTAAAATTAACTAAAATATGCAAATATAAAAAGAAAGATCCTGAGATATTCTCAATCAATTGCTGGAAAATGGGAACGGGAAAAGGGGGCCCGGGTTTATCTGCCCCGGACGAATTTCATTCCTCAAAATTCTGCAATTTAGTGACGTCGAAAATTGGTTTAAAAAAATTTTCCAAATTCAAACCAAAATTTTTAAAAATCACGGGATTGGTGGGGAAAGAGCTATTCTTTGGGGGCCCAAAAAAAAAAAACGTCTCGGACTTAACAATATTATTCAGTCTAACATTCAAAGCGAGACAGTCACATACAAGTCCCGACACCCGGTTTTGGGAAACAGATGAATCTGTATCCTTTCTGCAGCTTTAATGCCACTTTTTGAAGTTGTTCCTTTAAAAAAAATAAATGGCTTAGAACAGTTATACGTATTCATTGAGATAATTTATTTCACTGAATATAGGCTAATAGCTTACTTTTTGGGGTGGGGGTTGGGAAAATTTGGGGGAAATTTGCGTTAACAGAGGGTGATTGTTGTGAATATGATAGGGACAGTATGTTGTGGCATGTGGCAGTGGTATACCCATTTTGGGCATGATGTGTATGAATTGCAGAGGAGGGTGTTGTAGTATGTGTGGGGGTATGGTAAGCCTTGGTTGAGGCAGGAAGTGGTCATGCAAAGGGTGGGGTGTGGGGGTTTGGGACTCATACCTATTGATGAAAGGCTTACTGGAGTGTATGTAAAGCAGTGCTACATGAGGAAGGGTGGGGTTGGTGGGAAACATATGGGTGAGGTGATGAGTGAACTGTGTAGGTGGTGGGGGGAGAGGGAGCTGCAATGGTGTGCTGATATGGTGCTACTTCTGTTGGCAGTGAGGGAGCCTAAGAGGTTGAAGGTCGGTGTATTGACTAGGGCGGGGACGATAGGGACATAGCGGAGGGAGGCTATTTATCCTTTGTATGACTGGAGAGGGATTTGGGAGGGGTTACATAAGTTGTGGATATGGGTGAGGGTACAGGAACTGATGTTTAGATTTCTACATGGGGTGGTTGCATCCTGGTCTATTTTGTTTCGGATGGGGCTGGTGGCTGGGCCTGGTTGTGGTAGATGTGGGGAGGAGGACACGGCATATGATGCTGTATATTTTTGTCCTTCCTTGGAGTCGGTTAGGGCCAGTTGCCTCCAAAGTGTCGCAGTGTGCAGTTGTCTGCTCCATACCTAGCCCTCTGGTGGTAAAAACTGTCATTACCCAACAAGATGGAGGGTAGCCAGCAATGGGTTCATACCGTTTGTGTTGACCTACTACAGGAATCTTTGTTGGATCACAATGCTGATGTTCTTCTCCTACAAATCCTGCAAGACACATATAAGATTGCTAACCATGACATCTATGGCGTGTCCATGAACGGTGCATCCCGGGTGTTTGTTAAGTTCACGTCTTCTACAGCATATGAAGAGATCATTCAATGGTATCAAGATCAATGGTGTCAAGTGACTCCCAATGTAGCAGTGTGTCTACGAGATGTATCTCGTACTTATACATGGTAAAACTTTGAAATGTGTCTTTTGAAGCTGATGGGTATACGATCCGTAAGGCTTTCGGCAAATTTGGGACAATATACCAGACTAACGCTGGTATATGGGGCACTGGACCTTTGAAGGTAAACCGGATGGGTCCTTTTCGGTGAAAATGTCCATCAAAATGCCCATTCCATCTTTTGTGCTCCTTGAAGTATTTCACACACAAGTATATGTGTATTACCTGGGGCAAAGGAAGATGTGTCATTTATGTGATCCATATGGGCATATGGCATACCACTGTGATCATCGGCGTCCTCGCCAACAGAGTGAAAGAGGTGTGCCGTCCGATGCTCCTACGCATGTTCCAGAGGCCATCGTTGTTGAGAGTGCCTATACGGCGACAACGTTAACAATGGCCTCCTGCGAAGTGTCTGATATTACACCTGTCTTACAGTGTGTGACATTGCCTTGTACAGCAAGGACGGTTGATGATGTCGAGAGGTGACATTGAGCTAGGTCTCCCGGTATCCTTTCCGGAACTAGATAGTGAAGTAGAGGAGTGTCCAGCGCCACCATCCACCCCAGTTGCGTCCGATGATGGTGTTGCAAGCCCCCCAATCAACGATTGTAACTCCCAATGGACCCACTGTGATAGTTACTAGTGTGGAAGGGCACGGGCATGAGACCTCGACTGCCCACACTGTAGTCGAAGGGATTTCCAGGAAGCGGGTGGCGGGGAACTCAAGCAGTGATGATGAACTGACTCCAGGTCAACGTCCTGGAAAAAGTCGTGGGCCGCGATTGCGGCTCATGGCAGTGTAGAGTTTGAACAGGTGGAGAGTTTCTCGCCTGATGCTGTTCTTGGCGGTGATGGTATTGTAGACCAGAGTATAAATGTGTTGCGAGTGACTACGTGTGATATACACTAGCAATCTTCCAGTGTTTAACCATAAATGTTAATGGGTTGCTGGCATCTCATCGGAAGGATGCCTTTGAACAGTGTTTAAGTCGCTATAGTCCTGATGTCATGTTTATTCAAGAACACAATTATCGGGATGTGAGCGAATTGAGGATACGAGGGTATGATGTTTTTGGTGTGAATAGTCCGTGATTGAAAGGTGGAGTGCCAGTATTATTTCCGGTCACTACGCATGGTGGCTGTTGTGGGTGGTGAATGAAATTGTGTGACGCGACGATGGGATGTAGAACCGCGGGGTAGTGGCTTTTATTCCCAGCTTTTGGGTGATATTTTGCAGGGAGTTGGTTTGCACAATGTGGGAGGTGATGTAGTTGGTGGGGTGGATTTCACTTTTGTAAGACAAGGCTATGCGGCCCGAATCAATAGGATTTATGTTGCCCGTGCAATTGATATACGGAGTGCCCGGACTTGTGATGAACATTTTACCAATCATCGTGCGGTGTTGGTACGTCTCTCTTGGACTGGGTTACCGCAAATAGCACCTCGGTTTTGGAAATTGAATGTTAGTATTTTAAAAGAGGAAGAAGTTCATGTATTATTTGGTGGGATGTGGTCTCATCTATGGAACGAAGGTGTAGGCGTTGTAGATATTCTAGAGTGGTGGGACTTAAGAGGTAAACCTGGTATTAAATCTTTTTTTCGGGCGGTGAGTAAAGAAGCAAGACAGTTACATTGTGGGAAGTTACACTATTTACGACAACACTTGCATGCATGTTACAAGCCACGTGCAGAGTATCCAGTAGATACCATTGCCGGACTGAAAGAGGAAATATCGGATCTGCAAAACCAGTTGTTCCACGGGGCGCGCATTGCGGCTGGTATTGATGAAGTACTTTGGGGTGATCGGCCATCGGCATATGTCTTACGTGAACAACATCTACGCCGCCGGGCTTTAAATATCATGAGTTTTACAGTACGAGATGGAGTTGAGTCCTTCCCGACGGGTACTACAATAACAAATACCGATTGCATGCTGATATTGTGTACCGTAATACGTTTAGCGGTTGTCGAGAACGTTCGGTTGCCATGGACGTTGTTCAGTCATGGATATCTTGCCGGTTAACGACAAATGAACAACTGTGTGCTATTGGGCCTATTGGAGCTGATGAGATACGATCTACCCTTCAGGATATGAAAACGGGAAAATCGCCGGGGTCGGACGGATTACCATGTGAATTTTATTTGGAATTCTGGGGCGAGCTTCGTGGGTTTTTAATTCGGTTATTAAATAGCATGAACAATAAGGGTAGATTAAGCAGGTCTCAACGGGAAGGAATAGTAGTCCTTGTCCCAAAGAAAACCGAAAGTACCGATATCCATGAGTCCCACTATGCATATGACATTCATTTGATTTAGTAATTGATTGAATTATAAACATTGCAAATATAGTGCCATATTTTTTTAAACAAAAATTAATATTAACAATGACAGCAGATATCTTCACTTGTTATAGAAAGTCTATTTCCCCATAAAAACAATCTTTTTGAATGCATAGGTGACATTTTACAGCTCGTTTAAGTTGTCTCTTCAAGGTAGTTTCAGACTGCCTAACTCTCTCTAGCGCACTCAATACATGCTACCAAGCATTTCAGACAAGGTATATCTTTTTGTTTCACAGATCATCTTCAGATGAGCTTGTGGAACTGGTGGTAAATCTGATGTTCGTTGTTTAAGACGACTATTCACCAATATTCACCCACAAACATTCAGAAGCAAGTGCTCGCCCGCCCACCCGGGGTACTTTGTGCAAGTAAACAACCGCTTCTTCCCCGGCTGAGGCAATTTCCTCAGTGGTTGGTACTGGGCAGAAAACTTCTGACTTTCTTGAAGTGAATATGACTTTCTAGCTTTGTTTGAGCAATCCCATTTACAATGCCAAAGGGAGATGAAAATGTTACAGACAAATGCTGTTTGCAAAAATGTAAGCATATTACACGCCTCTGTACCCAGATCACTGTGCAAGAAATTAATATTCCAGATTTTTCCTTTGCCATATACGATATTGTCTACTTCTAACCTATAGAAGAAATCGATAGAACTTAACTCAACGTCAAAGAAAAGCAATATCAAGTGGTCCATGTTCTGTCTGATAACGGATATGGCAACGGGTGAAGCAGATTTGACTCTTATTTGGACAATTAACAAATCAGTATCACCTGCATGAAATTTCTTGCATCTACTTTCTTGCCACTTCCTACTTAGTGAAATACTGAACACCAGTTTTCGTTGTTTTTGTGGGCAGGAAGTGTTGTTGTTGAGTGTGGTGGTCATCCCCAGCATCACCATAAAGTTTCCTGGGAGACCCCTGGTAACTTATGTTTAACATGCAAGTGTTACAACCTTCCTGGATAGACCAGCTAAATATAAGTCAAAAACAATAATGGAATATATGATTATTTTAGTAGTAAAATAGTAATCATACTTCTTACAGGCAATCATTTGAAGCATCCTTTAGTCATAGAGTATTTAGTGTAGTAAGCCACCACCATCATGGATGTACTTGTTCCCGCGGAAAGTGGAGTCATGTCATCACCTTTATCTATTGTTCAAATTGCAGCTGTAAGTGCTGAGCTGCAGCTTCCCCAAGATATCTTCATGACCCAAAGCTGAAGGGAGGGGGCAGCACCGTTCATATTTGAATAGATCTACTCTTTGGTTAGTAACTTCTGAAGATTCTGTTACCATTTCCAGAAAAAAAATAATTATGGTTCACCGTTAATAGGCTCACTCACTTTTTATTTAAGTAGTGACCTTAGTCTTCATTGTGTTAACAATGAGCACAATTTTTTCCATTATCACTGATTCTAGAATTTTGCAACCTATTCCAACACTTCGTCAACATTCACAGATTTGTCAGCTGTAACACCAATTTCCATATGAAAAGAATTCGTGTCTGAACAAAATCGATTTCAATCTATAAAACACTCGACGAGAAAAGTTGTTCAGATGTTCTTTTAATATTTATTGCCTGTTTTGTTTTGTCATATATATATATATATATATATATATATATATATATATATATATATATATATATATATATATATATATATATATATATATATATATATATATATATATATATATATATATATATAAATATATATATATATATATATATATATATATATATATATATATATATATATTTTAATATATATATATATATAATATATATATATATATATATATATATATATATATATATATATATATATATATATATATATATATATATATATATATATATAAAATGCCAGGAGCAAGGGCTAGTAACCCCTTCTCCTGTATATATTACTAAATGTAAAAGGAGAAACTTTCGTTTTTCCTTTTTGGCCACCCCGCCTCGGTGGGAAACGGCCGACGTGTTGAAAGAAAGATAGATAGATATTGTATTTGGAGACAGCTCTTAATTTTTCACATCTGCTGTATATGCTCCCATGCGTTGATTTTAATAGTTCCCCGTGTGAGTTATCGGATGATAAGTATCTTACAATATATATAATCATTTACCAAACTGCGGCCAGCCGGGATTAGATCCTGCGACACATTCTCCCGCCTGAAAAGACAGAACAATGGTTATGTAGTCCTAAATGTTTTTCCTACAAGACGATTAACGCCACTGATAAGTTATTAGTGATATAATTTTGAGCTTTTGGAACCCGGAACAACTGCAACATTACTGGGTAGAGTTACTGATGTTATCTTGTCGGCTTTTCCTTCCAGGAACTACAGTCTTGTGAGTTTTTCTTACTAAGTCCTACAGTTGCATTCTTAGGTAGATGTTATTGTTGTGATCATGTGGGCTTTTCTAGCTAGGAATTACTTCAGCCTAACTGAGCTTTCCTTACCAAGTACTTCAGCAGCTTAAGTGAACTAATCTTGTAAGATTTCTAAAGTAGGTATTAGAACAGCATAACTAGAAAAGTGTTGGTTATGGGGTCTTGTATGCAGCACCTTCCACGTCATGCAGCACCTTCCACGTCATGCAGCACCTTCCACGTCATGCAGCACCTTCCACGTCATGCAGCACCTTCCACGTCATGCAGCACCTTCCACGTCATGCGTTAGCATGCACACTTCCACGTCATGCAGCACCTTCCACGTCATGCAGCACCTTCCACGTCATGCAGCACCTTCCACGTCATGCAGCACCTTCCACGTCATGCAGCAGTGCTAAGGGACAGATGTTGGTGTTTGATTTGTTAGCTTCTGGTCTTCTCCAACCTTGAACTGCAACAAAATCACTAAGTACGTGGCAACGAAACTGGCAACCTGTAAACATTAATAAAGCCTAAGATACTTTCCTTCAACGCATTCCAAATATTTAATTAAATTTTGACTATTTCCGAACCATAATTAAGAGAAATGTATTAGTCAAAGTTTACTATTTAAAATTATGTCCATTACTCACATCGACTAGTCTGGCCTTGGCCAGTACGTAGAAGCCACCAATGGTGAAGGCTGGGTATTTATCAAGCACATCCAGAAGATACGTCAACTGCAACACCAGAAGTGAATATATCACTATTACATGTGTAAATGACAAGGTGACACATGGTGATCCTTGTATCCAGTCACACTGGCACTTGTACTGTGATACTTGTACACACACATGTTGACACTAAAACAAGATTTCACCTACCTGTAAGTTGTGACACTTGTACATTCATGATGACACTTGTGCACATGCAGTGACACCTGTACATACACGATGTCACATGTGCACATATTGTGACACCTGTACATACATGGTAACACTTTTGCACATGTAGTGACACCTGTACATACATGATGACACTTTACTCACGAAATCGTAATGACACGATTGCAAACAAACCATACCACGGGTGGGGTTCGAACCCGCGGTCAGAGAGTCTCAAAACTCCAGATCGTCGCGTTAGCCACTGGGCCAGCTAGCTTCAATAAGAAGCTAGCTGGCCCAGTGGCTTACGCGACGGTCTGGAGTTTGAGACTCTCTGACCCGGGTTCACCACCTGTATGGTTATGATGACACTTGTGCACATGTAGTGACACATGTGCACATGTAGAGACACCTGTACATACATGATGACACTTGTGCACACTTAGTGACACCTGTACATACATGATGGCACTTGTGCACATATTGTGACACCTGTACATACATGATGACACTTGTGCACACGCAGTGACACCTTTGCATACGTGATGACACTTGTGCACACGTAGTGACACCTGTACATACATGATGACACTTGTGCACACGTAGTGACACCTTTACATACGTGATGACACTTGTGGACACATGGTGCCACCTGTACATACATGATGACACTTGTGCACACGCAGTGACACCTGTACATTCATGATGACACTTGTGCACACGTAGTGGCACCTGTTCATAGAGTGACACATGCTAATTCCTTCACACACATTGTGACACAATAAACATATTAAAAACAATGATAAAATTGAATATATTTAGGTTAGGGGACAAGAAAATGTTCGTCTTTTGTCTTGTGGTGTCAATGTAGTGTTCGTCTCGACCCTTGTAATGGAATATTAAATTTTTTGACCAGATGTATTTCGGGTTAACAAAAAACCTGTACATAGGAAACTAAAACTTATGATGAACGTTTCGTTGCAGCTTCGTGCTGGTTATTTGTGTATTGTTCCAGTCACGGTATTGTGCCTGTTTATTAATTAATGTAAAACTTTCCCTCCCACTCTTGTGTTTCTTGTTTATAGTGTGAAGACTCATTGATATATGTGGAGATATACTTTCTTTTCATCAAGTTGCACAATTGTTCAAAATACATCTTAGATATAACTGTTCGGTGCTATTAGCTGGATGCAACAAGAATTGCTATGAAAGTAATCAAAAGGCAATTTACTTCCTCACTCAGTAGAAGTGGGACGGATGGCTGATCAGCCACGGATGGCTGATGGCACCGTCATCTACTGTAGCGTCCTCAGAAAAAGGACGCCATGATTATTACGTATATATTCCTGATTGCTGATGTTATCGTTAATAGCTTAAACGATATGTTTTTTTATTTTATTTGTCTTATATATTTAGCTTAATTGAGTAGGTAGAACTTAACAACTGCCTCTCTCAATGTGCTCGTCGAAGGAGATTTGCTGCCACCATTGCAAACTACCTGTCCCCTTGTTTCATTGTTGGCGCGATTGTCAATTAAGCAATCAGGAGCCACCTGACGTTGGATCTGCAGGGCCTTCCTTGCTCTCTCTCTCTCACAGTATCTCTCTCTCTCTCTGTGTCGAGAGATACTGAACTGTTGACCTACATCAACGCTCTATAGTAGTTGGAGATTGGAATGGCTGAACTCAGTTTCAGTAATAAGGGAGGTTTGTTTTGCCTTATGTGGAGGACTTGCTGATGGTCTCCAGTTAGTGACATTTCTTGATCTCCTTGTTCCTTGCCTGGCGGGGTAGTTCACGCTGCTTCCACCATTATTGCTGTTTGGCGAATTTGAATAGGACTTGTGTAATGTTCTTAAGTAATATTAAAAACACCTTCATCATTTAAATAAATTTTAGCATAAACTTTTACTCTTCAGAATATACACTGACAAACAGCTGAGTATAAGTTTACTGGCGGCTTCAGGTGTGAGGGAGGGGGGGGGGGGTAGAAGGGGAACATAGTGACCACCGTCAAAAACATTTAACTGTAGAATTATAAATATTTTTACCCTAGGCACATAAATGACCTCTCGAGTAGGAGTCCTGTTGGGAGAGGGAAGGGGAGATGACTGTTGGGAGAGGGAAGGGGAGATGACTGTTGGGAGAGGGAGAGGGAAGGGGAGATGACTGCTGGGAGAGGGAAGGGGAGATGACTGATGGGAGAGGGAAGGTGAGATGACTGATAGGAGAGGGAAGGGGAGATGACTGATGGGAGAGGGAAGGAGATATTCGACTGCTTTTGATATAAATATTTAATAACATTGATTTAGAGGATTCATGATCCATGTTTTTCTCCTGACCACAGTTACAAAACTCCCTCTTCCTCTCATGTGGAAGTTATGAATATCACATGTAGGATCGTTTCATTATTTTTTTCCAAGGTTTTACTATGACTCTGTGATAGATTCAGTTTTTTCTTGGAACTATAAAACATACCAGTAAGATATTAAATATTCAATGACTGTATCATGTTACCTCTCGAAACAAGCAGTTTGATAATTCTGTACAACCACTATACTTATTTATCCTCTTTTTCATAAAATATGTATTACTTATTACCAGACCTCTTTCTACACATAGCTCAATTAAAGGCTCCCCATTTTCATTAGCCCCTGACACCCCAAATTTACCTACTACTCCCTCCACAACATTTTTACCCACTTTAGCATTGAGATCCCCAACCACAAGTACCCTCTCACTTGGTTCAAAACTCCCCACACACTCATTCAACATTTCCCAAAATCTCTCTCTCCTCTACACTTCTCTCTTCTCCAGGTGCATAAACACTTACTATAACCCACTTTTCACATCCAACCCTTATTTTACACCAAATAATCCTTGAATTGATACATTTATATTCCCTCTTTTCCTGTTATAACTTATCCTTCAACATTATTGCTACTCCTTCTTTAGCTCTAACTCTGTTTGAACTCCTGACCTAATCCCATTTATTTCTCCCCACTGAAACTCTCCTACCCCCTTCAGCTTTGTTTCACTTAAGGCCAGGACATCCAACTTCTTCTCATTCATAACATCCACAATTGTCTCTTTCTTATCATTCGCACAACACCACGCACATTCAAACATCCCACTTTGACGGTTTTCTTCTTTTTCTTTTTAGTAAGTTATACAGGAAAAGGGGTTACTAGCCCATTGTTCCCGGCATTTTAGTTGACTTTTACAACATGCATGGCTTACGGAGGAAAGATTCTTATTCCACTTCCCCATGGATATGAAAGGAAAAGTAATAAGAACAAGAACTATTAAGATAAAATCAAAGAAAAAACTCAGATGAGTGTGTATACATAAACGTGTACATGTATGTATAGTGTGACCTAAGTGTAAGTAGAAGTAGCAAGACGTACCTGATATCTTGCATGTTTATGAGACAGAAAAAAGACACCAGCAATCCTACCATCATGTAAAACAAATACAGGCTTCCTTTACACTCACTTGGCAGGACGGTAGTACCTCCTGAATGGTTGCTGTCTACCAACTACTTTATAATATATATATATATATATATATATATATATATATATATATATATATATATATATATATATATATATATATATATATATATATGTCTCGATTAGTAAAATTGATTTTGGCTTAAATAGAGCTTCCTTCCATATAAGACAAGTGAAATTGTGTATGCATAATTTCCAAAATCTCTGACATAACGAAATATATTTCATTGTTTGTTTATTATTAAATTAATGTTAACGTATCTAAATATATTTAGTTGGGTTAGGCTAAATAAATTGCGCTTGTTGTAATAAGGTTAGGTAGGTTTCAAAGTTTCTCTTGGTACAATTATATATATATATATATATATATATATATATATATATATATATATATATATATATATATATATATATATATATATATATATATATATACATATATGATGTCATGTTGAATAGATAAATTTAGTCCCTTCTAAAATTTTCTTGTGGACAAAATTCTCCAGTAATGGTGGTATCTCTCTCATCCCCTCAACACGGTCGGATCAGTGGCGGCTCGTGTATAGGCACTGTGGAACTGAAGCACCCCCAGATGCTCATGCCAGAAGTATGACTTCATCAACCTTACACTAAAATAATTTGCAACTGACAAATATATTACCGGAAAAATCTGTTGTATGTTGTTTTCAATGTATTTATATGCGATTTTTTTTTGTGAAATGACATGATAATATAGGTATTACTGGCATTATATCTGGCAGCAAGGAGCTGCAGTTCCCCCATACGATATTTTGACGAGCCGCCACTGAGCCCACTCAGCCCTCCTGGAAGAGGCTAATGGAGTCATTCTCGTGAACAGATATATTTAGAAAAACCCTGCACGCACTTTATCTATAGTTGGGACTATTATGAATTCTAGTCTATAACTAGACAACAAGAAATCTACCATCTTGTATTGAATACAGTTGCAGTGTTTAGTAAGGGAGAGAAATCAAGATGAGTTCAGCATATCCTTTGTGGAAACTAGGAGGGCAGAGGGCGGTGGGAAGACTGCTTCAAGGAACGAACGAGGATGTGTCATTAGAGAGTTGCCTCCTTATTGAACAAAAGACACAGGGACAGTAGTGACCAGTGCAGTCTTGACTCTTGTTCATTATGACAATCTCAGGAAACTAGTTCCCTTATATAAGGCAGGAAATTCACGATAGAACTAATCACACAGTGTTAATGTGTATCCGTGTTCTTTCTGTTGTGGATAATTCGATAAAACTATGAACAATTGATGGTATTGAATGACATGTGCAACCGTGCAAGTGATTGCAACGAACATTTCCTGTGATGTGACGAACTCGAGTGCTACATTCTCTGCCTGACACTTCAACATTCATCTACATTCTCTGTCTGACACTTCTACATTCATCTAAATTCTCTGCCTGACACTTCTACATTCATCTACATTCTCTGCCTGACACTTCTACATTCATCTACATTCTCTGCCTGACACTTCTACATTCATCTACATTCTCTGCCTGACACTTCTACATTCATCTACATTCTCTGCCTGACACTTCTACATTCATCAACATTCTCTGTCTGACACTTCTACATTCATCTACATTCTCTGCCTGACACTTCTACATTCATCTACATTCTCTGCCTGACACTTCTACATTCATCTACATTCTCTGCCTGACACTTCTACATTCATCTACATTCTCTGCCTAACACTTCTACATTCATCAACATTCTCTGTCTGACACTTCTACATTCATCTACATTCTCTGCCTGACACTTCTACATTCATCTACATTCTCTGCCTGACACTTCTACATTCATCTACATTCTCTGCCTGACACTTCTACATTTATCTACATTCTCTGCCTGACACTTCTACATTCATCTACATTCTCTGCCTAACACTTCTACATTCATCAACATTCTCTGTCTGACACTTCTACATTCATCTACATTCTCTGCCTGACACTTCTACATTCATCTACATTCTCTGCCTGACACTTCTACATTCATCTACATTCTCTGCCTGACACTTCTACATTCATCTACATTCTCTGCCTGATACTTCTACATTCATCTACATTCTCTGCCTAACACTTCTACATTCATCAACATTCTCTGTCTGACACTTCTACATTCATCTACATTCTCTGCCTGACACTTCTACATTCATCAACATTCTCTGTCTGACACTTCTACATTCATCTACATTCTCTGCCTGACACTTCTACATTCATCTACATTCTCTGCCTGACACTTCTACATTCATCTACATTCTCTGCCTGACACTTCTACATTAATCTACATTCTCTGCCTGACACTTCTACATTCCTCTACAAGACATCATTCTCGGCCTAAGTGGTGCAGTCAACACCACTCACTCACGTTACACGAACAAGATAAGTCTTAATCTCACTTGTACAGCCAATTAAATACTGCAGTTTTTTTGGCAGACACAAGGTGATTAGGGCTGACCTACTCTAGACCGTAATGTGGAAGCCATCCACAAAACTCAGGCGAGTAATGTACCACACTCCAGTAAATTGTTATACTGGAAAATATATATGTTAGGCTTTTAACCTTAACTATTCTTGACATTCTAAGCTCAGAGGTGAGGCTGCCACGATTGAAGCGAAGGAGACTTCTTGAATGCAGCTGGAAGAAGTCTGAATCGACACTGAAGCTAAGTATATTTCAGTTTATGTCGGAAGTAGACTTGGCTGGTAAATTTCCCCATAATTCTCTTATACTTTTAAAGATATATTTTTTTTCATTTATGGTAATGTAAAAATTAACAATTTTGTACCAGAAAAACTTTAGAAAACTTACCTAACCTTATTATAAGAAGCGAAATTTAATTTAGCCTAATCCAACTAAATATATTTTAGATATGTTTACAATAATTTATTAATAAACAAACACAATGAAATCTATTTTTTTTCGTTAGGTTCAGAATGATTTTTGCGAAATTATTGCATACACAAATTTTTGCTTTCCTTATTCGACAAGAAGAGTTTTGCGATTTAAGCCTAAATTGCAAGTTTTACCTATTCGGCACGACATATATATGACTGATGTATGATGATAATGAATCTATTATTGATGATAATGAATCTATTATTCATTATAACACTTCCCTTATAATATATTTGGTAACCTTTTCAAATAATTTTTATGTTTTTTTAATAATATTGGATGTAATATCAGAATGGTAATTAATTCATGTATGCATTCATTTAATCTATTTCCATATAGATGTACAAAAAATACAAAGAATTAATTTCACAACCAGTCATCATCGTTTTTACAAACTGCAATAATTCATTCATGAAAATAGTCTCTCTGATCGTGGGTTCTAACTCCACCCGCGGTATGGTTAGTCTTTACTTCTCTGTTTACTACGTCTGAGTTGCCTGATATTATTTCTGGCCAGGAGAGACTGTCCAGGAACATTTTTCCATATTCCTACGAGAAATATAGTGTACCTGATGCCACCATGCATATTTTGTGTACAGAATAAGTACTTGTTTAATGCAAAAGTATAATAAGCAATACTGCTAGAAATGTGTAGGAGCCTATCTCCTTATGAGGCATGCAAAGAGAATGTTACACTTTATTCGGAGCATGTACACACTCCCATATAGACTGCCTCCCAACCAGCAAACCAGATGCTAAGGGTTTAACGGTAAGGGTACCCATCGTTAAATCAGTACCTTAGTTCATTAACCAATCACAGGTGGGACTGCCAAGTGCTGAGGTGATATGGTTTCACTCACAGTAAGCGCTTGCCAGACTCACATAGCAGCTGATTGAGCACGGTGCTCTCTCTCTTTCAGGCTGTTGTCTTTGCCTTTAAACACCGTATGGTACACTTATATTTCGACTCCATGTACATAGTGTACATAAGTGTACATAGCTGAAGGAAAATAAAAGTTAAATACTACTACTGTGTTTATTCTCGCTCCAAATCCATTACGACCAGGTCAACAGGCCATTATTACCTGTGTTCGTAATATGGGGGCCTGTCTGGGAGCTGGTCTTAGTATCATTCAGATACCTTTACTATTGCTCGGCATTGCTTGTCAGCCTTGCTATCGCTTTCGTTATTGTGTGTCAGCCTTGCAATTGCTTTTGTTATTGCGTGTCAGACTTGCTATTGTTTGTGTGTGTATCCTGGAGTCGTAT
>WNWK01033115.1:0-21401 GCA_009830355.1 Cherax destructor | reverse complement strand
ACGATGAACTCTGGAAAACTTGTGGCCAGATTGTGTACAAAGGGGGATTTTGAAGGGGGGGGCTGCCCCTGGGGACTTATGCTATTTTGGGAAAGTTTTTGGGCAAAATTCCATGGGGTTGGATGTGAGTGGCGAGGATGTGGAAGAGTTGGGGGGGGACCACAATGAAGAGCAACCACTGAAGAGCGCAAGAGCTTGAGCTGAAACACCACAAACCACAACTCGGGAAATTGCTTTTTGGGGGGAAAGAGAGAGGGAAAAAAATGCCTTCTTAAAAGATTAACCCCTTTGGGTTTTTGGTCGACATGGTTTACCCGGGGGGACATGTACGCCTAAATTTCTGCCCCCAAAACAAGCAGAAAAGGTTGTTAGGCCAGATGTGATAGAATGGGTCTGTGGGTCAGTGTGCGCAGAAAAAAATTCCCCACCAACAACGGGGTGCTGAGGAAAAAAAAAAACTTGGTTTTTTTGTTGTATTTGGTTTTTAAAAAATATTTTAAAAAAAGGGTTTTTTTGGGCATAAGACAGTGGACCCCGGAGAACCCCAAAATCGACATTTATGTAAGTATAATAGGTGCCGGGAATGTCTGTTTGTTTATTATGGACCCTTTTTTGAAATTGGCATCGTTTAAAATTTTTGGTGAATTAAATTTTGCTTTCGGGCCACTATTTTGGGGGGAAATTGGTAAATAGGCTTTCTTACCAATCGATAAAGAAATGGATTCTAGGAAATAGCTAAAATTTTTGTGACTGAAACTTTGGGAATGTAAAATAAAATGGGGGAAACCCCTCAAATGTCATGGCTACCGCTAACTTGAAAGCATAATTCCATTAGTTTTCGATAAAACCCATTTTTTTTGTGGCATTATGATGGGAAAAAGATTTCTATCATTCCATAAAAAAAAATTTTTTTTTTTTTTTTTTTTAAATTGGGGACCCTGAGAACGAGTTTCAGAGAGCCCCCTTGGGACCGGTTAACACGGTGTCCTTTAAAAAAAATCTGGACCACTTATACCTTGTCAGCACCAGGTAAATTGAGCGCCAGCTTGAGCAAACACGCGGCAAAACCAAATTTCACTGATGTCATGTCATAAAAACCCCTTTTTGAAGGGGAAAAATTTTGGGCAGGCTGTCAGGGCTGGCTGCCGCCTGCCTGGCCACCTGGCTGGCAAGCAGCTTTTCCACCTTGGCAGTTAATGATTGGCTGTCTATCTTCGTCGTTTTATCTGCCTGTCTCTATCTCCCGGAACACATAGTAAATACAATTTTACATAGTGTAGATTACCTAAGATAACAAAAAAAATCAAGAAAAGTTTATACGGCTTGTGATCCGTAATAATGGTTCAGAGTACTCTGAGACAAACAGACGAAAGGGACACACAGGCAGACAGAAAGACAGACACACAGACAGACAGAAAAAGACCAAAACCGGGAAAACCCAAAAACAGATACAGACACACAAAAGATAGGGGTTTGGTAAAAAAAAGGGAAGCAGTGTAACTCCCCAAATGTCATCACTGTAATTTGGACTGATAAGAAGAAATAAGACTATGGCTCCCCTTCGTGAAATGTCACCAGTCATCATTAGTGGAGATCAGATGAGATAAGGCAGCAATGCTTCAAGGGAACTTTTATTATTATTATTATTATTATTCACTATTATTATTATTATTATTATTATCATTATCATCATTATTATTCACTATCATTATTATTATTATTTTTATGAACTATCATTATTATTATTTGAGTACAATTTCAGTACCTAATGTTAGTGTCAGAACACAGATTGGCTATGAAATCACAAGAACTACTATAAATTGTGATTAGGAGAACATAAAAATTATATAAAAATAAAAAAAAGTAAAAAAAATATATATCGGCAATGATTCTGCAAGCGGCAGGACTCCTGTTGCTGTCAGGTGGCTCCAGTGCCAACTTCGCCTCATATCTCGGTAACTACTGACCCAAATTCTTTTTTTTTTTTATCCTATAACACTTAAAAAATGTGCTCTTTATTTCTATAAAAAATCAATTTTTTTCAAAGATTCGGGGCACTGGGCGAGCTAACGTAAATATACGTGTGGACCGTTTAAGGGTTAATTGTTAAAAATATTTTTTTTGTGAATATTTTTGTCTGGAACAGATTAATTTTATTTACATTAATTCTTATGGGAATATTAATTCGGTTAAAGGCCTAGCCCCTGGAACAGATTCGGCCGCTAACCGAGGTCCACTGTATGTAAGTGTATTTTTGTAAGAGCTTTTGTAAGTGTATATTTGGGGGTCTGAAACACTAATCTAACACATTTGTACTTATGGGAACAAATTCGTTCAGTAACGGCACTCGAACAGCATTCTGGAAAGAATTTTCAATGAAAACCTAGGGTCCACTGTACAGTCATCCCTTGGTTTCGATTGTCCCCAGTTTTCACCGATTTTGGTTTTCGATCACTTTCGTGGAAAAATTGTCTCAGTTTTCGCGATGGTATGGAACCTGTACACCAGTGCTCCTGAGGGTGCTAGTGTTGTCCTGGAGGATAGTTCTCCTGAGGGTGCTAGTGTTGTCCTGGAGGACAGTGCTCCTGAGGGTGCTAGTGTTTTCCTAGAAGACAGTGCTCTGAGGGTGCTAGTGTTGTCCTGGTGGACAGTGCTCCTGAAGGTGCTAGTGTTGGAGATGAAACAAAAGGGGATGTTAGCACTAGTGCTGAAGATAGAAATGAGACAGGAAAACACGCACCAATAGGGAATACATTAGGGAACACAGTCACAAAAACAAAGCAAACACAAACCAGGCCTATCAAATATTATGCATTTGGTATCTGCAGGCATGGAATTTCTGGGAAAACAGATGGGACATGCAACTTTGACCACCCCAGAAAATGCCGTGCCCATATGACAACAGAAAAATGCAACCTCCTTTCTGTAAGCTTTTCCACCCTGAAATGTGTCACTCATCAGTACAGGAAAGACAGTGCTATAACCTATGTGCCAGGCACACCACCTAAAGGGGACAAGACGACACAGAACATCCAGACCATGGGAAAACCTGGGTAGCCAAACCACTCCAGAGAGAGGTTTTTAGCGCAGGGAAAGGAAAAAGCTGGCAGGAAATGAGAAATTGTACACCAACTGCAATCATTTCTGGGGTGAAACCACATTCAATGGCCTCCACTCCAGAACAACAGATATTAGTGCCAGGAAAAAAAATCCCCCATACCACCAATACCACCAATCCAACGACATTCATCTTTGCAAATATACAGGGTCTAAAGCCAGCAACAAACAACAAGATACCTTACATTCGTGGACTGCTTACAGAGTCAAATGCAATGTTCGCGGCTTTCACAGAGACCCACATAAAGGATCACTTGGACAATGAAATATGGATCCCTGGCTACAACCTATACAGATGTGACAGAGTGAACAGGCAAAAGGAGGGAGTTGGCCTGTATATCACAGAGTCACTTATATGCTCAGAACTACTAAATGCCTCAAATGATGTAGTTGAAGTTTTAGCAGTAAAGATCGAGAATCAAAACCTGGTCATCGTGGTTGTATACAAGCCTCCGGATGCAACGTCCCAACAATTCCAGGAACAGCTTCTGAAAATTGACCAATGTCTGGAAAACCTTCCAGCCCCTGCCCCCAACATCTTGCTCCTGGGGGACTTCAACCTAAGGCACCTAAAATGGAGGAATATTGCAAATAATGTGGTAGCAGAGATAACACCAGGAGGCAGCTCAGATAAAAACTCGCACACACACAAGCTTTTAAATCTCTGCACCAAATTCATCTTAAACCAGCAAATAGTAGAGCCTACAAGATTGGAGAATACGCTGGACCTCATCTTCACTAACAATGATGATCTGATACGAAATGTCATCATATCAAAAACAATATACAGTGGTACCTCGAGTTACGATATTTTTTCGTTCGAGAATGCTGTTCAAGTGCCATTACCAAACGAATTTATCCCCATAAGGAATAATGTAAAATAGACTAGTCCTTTTACACCCCCAAAAATATACTTACAAAAGCATTTAAAAAAATAAACTTACATAAAAGGGCGATTTTGGGGACCATCGTAACTCGAGGTACCACTGTACTCAGATCACAACATAATAGAGGTCCAGACATGTATGAGGGGAGCCCCAGATAGACAAAATGTGATCAGTCGCGAGGGAGCCTTCTCCAATTTCAACTTCAATAACAAAAACATAAGGTGGGACCAAGTAAACCAAATCCTAAATGATATAAACTGGGAAGATAGCCTAAGCATCACGGATCCTAACCTATGTCTAGAACAAATTAACTCTGTGGCACTTGAGGTTTGCTCAAGGCAAATTCCCTTAAGGAAAAGGAGGAGAAGATGTAAACTAGAAAGAGAGAGGCGCTCCCTATACAGGCGAAGGCAAAGAATAACAGAGCGGCTACAAGAGGCCAATATATCTGAAATACGTAGGGAGGCACTGGTCAGAGAAATAGCAAACATCGAATTAAAACTAAAGGAATCTTACAGGAATCAAGAAATGCGGGAAGAACTAAAAGCAATAAATGAAATTGAAAGAAACCCAAAGTATTTCTTTTCTTATGCCAAATCAAAGTCGAGAACAACATCCAGTATTGGGCCCCTACTAAACGAGATGGGTCTTACACAGATGACAGCAAGGAAATGAGTGAGTTACTAAAGTCCCAGTATGACTCAGTTTTAGTGAGCCGCTAACCAGACTAAAAGTTGAAGATCTAAATGAATTTTTTATGAGAGTGCCACAGAACCTGGTAGACACAAGCCTATCTGACATTACCCTGACGCCACATGACTTTGAAAAGGCGATAAATGACATGCCCATGCACTCCGCTCCAGGCCCCGACTCATGGAACTCAGTGTTCATCAAGAACTGCAAGAAGCCCCTATCACGTGCTTTTAACATCCTATGGAGAGGGGGCATGGACACTGGGTCATTCCGCAGTTACAAAAAACAACAGACATAGCCCCACTCCACAAAGGCGGCAGTAAAGCAATGGCAAAGAACTACAGACCAATAGCGCTAACGTCCCATATCATAAAAATCTTTGAAAGGGTTCTAAAAGCAAGATCGCCACTCATCTAGATAACCATCAATTACACAACCCAGGGCAGCATGGGTTTAAAGCAGGTCGCTCCTGTCTGTCTCAGCTACTGGACCACTATGACAAGGTCCTGGATGTTCTAGAGGACAAACAGAATGCAGATGTTATGTACACAGACTTTGCAAAAGCCTTTGATAAGTGTGACCATGGTGTGATAGCACACAAAATGCGTGATAAAGGAATAACAGGAAAAGTTGGTAGATGGATCTATAATTTCCTAACAAGTAGAACACAAAGAGTAGTAGTCAACAGAGTAAAGTCTGAGGCAGCTAATGTGAAAAGTTCTGTTCCACAAGGCACAGTACTCACTCCCATCCTGTTCCTCATCCTCATATCGGACATAGACAGGAATATAAGCCACAATGCCGTGTCTTCCTTTGCAGATGACACCCGAATCTGTATGACAGTGTCCACCGTTGAAGACACTGCAAGACTCCAAGCAGACATAAACCAAATCTTTAAATGGGCTGCAGAAAACAATATGAAGTTCAATGATGAGAAATTTCAATTACTCAGATACGGAAAACGTGAGGAAATTAAAATCTCATCGGAGTACAAAACTAATTCCAACCACACAATAGAGCGAAAAACTAATGTCAAAGACCTGGGAGTGATCATGTCAGAGGATCTCACCTTCAAGGACCATAACACCGTAGCAATCGTATCTGCTCGAAAAATGACAGGATGGATAATGAGAACCTTCAAAACCAGGGATGCAAAGCCCATGTTGACACTTCACAAATCGCTTGTTCTATCTAGGCTGGAATATTGCTGCACACTAACTGCACCTTTCAAGGCAGGTAAAGTTGCTGACCTTGAAAATGTGCAGAGAACCTTCACGGCACGCATAACTGCGATAAACCACCTCAATTACTGGGAACGCTTGAAGTTCCTAAACCTGTACTCCCTATAACGCAGGCGGGAGAGATACATTGTTATATACACATGGAAAATTCTCGAGGGATTAGTACCAAACTTGCACTCGAAAATCACTCCCTACGAAAGCAAAAGACTCGGCAGGCGATGTAACATCCCCCAGTGAAAAGCAGGGGTGTCACTAGCACGTTGAGGGACAACACAATAAGTGTCAGGGGCCCAAGATTGTTCAACTGCCTCCCAGCATACATAAGGGGGATTACCAACAAACCCCTGGCTGTCTTCAAGCAGGCACTGGACAGGCACCTAAAGTCGGTACCTGACCAGCCAGGCTGTGGTTTTATACGTTGGACTGCGTGCGGCCAGCAGTAACAGCCTGGTTGATCAGGCTCTGGTCCAACATGAGGCCTGGTCGCGGACCGGGCTGCGGGGGCGTTGACCCCTGGAATTCTCTCCAGGTAAACATACAAAGGCTGTAGGCCCGCCACCCACACACCTCCCACGCACATTGTCACACAGTCTAGCATTGTTTATGCTTGAGTGAACATCACCCCAGGAGTTCATACAAAACATTTATTAACAATTCATTGTTTTTGGCCCTTGATTATTGTGTGTGACTACTAAATAAGCTACCATGGGCCCAAAGAAAGCTCCTAGTGCCAGTCCTTTGGTAAAGAAAGTGAGAAACACGATGAAGTTTAAGAGTGTAGCAGGCATGCAGGGAGTGTAGCATGCATGCAGGGAGTGTAGCATGCATGCAGGGAGTGTAGCATGCATGCAGGGAGTGTAGCATGCATGCAGGGAGTGTAGCATGCATGCAGGGAGTGTAGCATGCATGCAGGGAGTGTAGCATGCATGCAGGGAGTGTAGCATGAATGCAGGGAGTGTACATGCATGCAGGAGTGTAGCATGCATGCAGGGAGTGTAGCATGCATGCAGGGATAGCATGCTGCAGGAGTGTATCATGCATGCAGGGAGTGTAGCATGCATGCAGGGAGTGTAACAGGTATGCAGGGAGTGTAGCAGGTATGCAGGGAGTGTAGCAGGTATGCAGGGAGTGTAGCAGGGAGTGTAGCATGTATGCAGGGAGTGTAGCAGGTATGCAGGGAGTGTAGCAGGTATGCAGGGAGTGTAGCAGGTATGCAGGGAGTGTAGCAGGTATGCAGGGAGTGTAGCAGGTATGCAGGGAGTGTAGCAGGCAGGGAGGGAGTGTAGCAGGCATGCAGGGAAGTGACCCCGGATAAGGACTTGGTACCTAAATTCCTTATGGAAGGATTCCCCTTCCAAAAATAGGTCTCTTCCCTCTCCCTCCTCCCTCTCTTCCATCCAGTAACATCAGTCTTCAATAAAGGTAAGTGCCACATAGAGTTCATTCATTTGTGCATGTAAATCTATCTTTAAGGCCCCCCAATTTTTTTTCCAAACTTCAGGTTTTCTGGAACGGATTAATTGAATTTCCATTATTTCTTATGGGGAAAATAGTTTTGGTTTTCGCTGATTTTGGTTTTAGCCTATCCATCTGGAACGGATTAAAATCGAAAACCGAGGGATGACTGTATGTTCATTTTTACTTGGTGTGAGAAAATGCACACAAAGGGAATAATACTTGGACAAATAAAATAATGTTTTTTCTACAGTTATGGGGTAATGGTAACCAAAATTCACTTAGTATTAACCCTTTAACCTTTCACTGTCGAGACCCGTTTACCTGGAATTTACCTGGAGAGGGTTTCGGGGGTCAACACCCCCACGGCCAGGTCTGAGACCAGGCCTCATGGTAGATCAGGGTCTGATCAACCAGGCTGTTACTGCCGGCCGCACGCAAACTGACGTACGAACCACAGCCCAGTGCCTTCTTGAAGACAGCCAGGGGTCTGTTGGTAGTCTCCCTAATGTATGCTGGGAGGCAGTTGAACAGTCTTGGGCCCTGGACACTTATGGTGTAATACACACACAACCCTCTACTCTTGGGAATTCTCCTGTCCTCTGCCTTCCCTACATCTCTGGTCTCTCTAATCTCAACAACTCTCTCCGTTCCTTAGACATCAAACTTACCTTTCGCCAGACTAACTCTCTGTGCACTAATCTAGTTCATACCTCCCCTCTATAGATTCTCCTTCTGTCTACTCTATTTCTTGCTCCTCCTGTCCTCTTCAGTACTTTGGAGAAACTGGCCGATCTCTTTCTGACAGACTTAGGGAGCACAAAAATAGTGTTAGGCTTGCCGACACTAATAATGCTCTTTTCTGTCATGTCAGAGATCACAGTCATCCTATTGATTGGTCTTCTGCTAAAACTGTCTACCCTACGTCCAACTTTCACAGTCGCCGTCTGGTTGAATCCTCCCTTATACACAACTTTCCCTGTATGAATCTTAGCCCTGGCTTTGTCTCTGTAGATGCTTTCCTCTCCCATTACATTGGTAAATGCTCAAAACTTCAGAACACCCGTGACTTAACCTGATTCCTTCCCCTTCTATCTCTTCCCCCTTCTCCTCTTTCTCCTCTGGGTTTTCTTTCTTTTCTTTTGCCTTGTATTTGTCCTTCTTTATTTTATTTTCATTTTTTCCCCCTCT
This sequence comes from Cherax destructor, assembly GCA_009830355.1. Classification (NCBI taxonomy): domain Eukaryota; kingdom Metazoa; phylum Arthropoda; class Malacostraca; order Decapoda; family Parastacidae; genus Cherax; species Cherax destructor. The sequence continues at coordinate 12,817 of WNWK01033115.1, read as the reverse complement.
GTGTTCTTGTCCTTACCCTATGCGGGCCACCAGCTTCATTGCAGTGCTCCTTTCCTAGAATATGACTGACTCCACTACTACTACTACCACTACCACTACTACCTCCATTATTACCCCTCCACCACTTTCTTGTGCCCTTCCCTGTCTGCCTGCCTATAAATACCCCTTCTACCTGTCCTTTGTGTTAGTGTGACTTTGTAAATGGTCCAAGTCGGACCAAAACGTCATCGTAAGCTCCTCTCTTTTTTAAATGTGCAGGTTGTGTGTGTATTGTTCCAGTCACAGTATTGTGCCTTTTTTGTTACTTATGATGTTGTCTCTCAGTGTACTCGTGGCGCCCCTGCTTTTCATCAGGGGAATGTTGCATCTCCTGCTGAGTCTTTTGCTTTCATAGGGAGTGATTTTCGTGTGCAGGTTTGGTACCAATCCCTCCAGGACCTTTCCAATTGTATATTATCATGTATCTCTCTCGCCTGCATTCCAGGGAATACAGATCAAGGACCTTCAACTGTTCCCAGTAATTTAGGTGCTTTATCATACTTATGTGTTCTGTGAAAGTTCTTTGTACACTCTCCAGGTCTGCAATGTCGCCAGCCTTGAAGGGGGCTGTTAGTGTACAACAGTATTCCAGCCTAGAGAGAACAAGTGATTTTAAGAGTGTCATCATGGGCTTGGCGTCCCTAGTTTTGAAGGTTCTCATTATCCATCCTATCATTTGCTTGCAAACTTGCTCTGTGTTGAAGAATTTAAAAAAAACATTATTTTTTCTTATGAAATGATAGAGAATATTTTATTGGTGGTATTGAAACCAAAAGTGTGAAATTTGATGGAAAACTTACGGAATTATGCTTTCAGCGAAGTTAGCGGTCTTGGCGATATTTATTCATCGGCGATTTCGTCCAGTTTGAGCCAATTCCATTGTTCCAGTCGAACAAACTCATAGCTATTTTGCTAGAACTCCTCTTGTTCTATCGACTGAGTACAACAAACCGCCCATTTACCTATTTCAATTACCCAGTAAAGTGATCAGAAATTGGTAATTTGGCCAATTTCATACAATATTCAAGGAAGGCCAATTTCAAAATAGGGTTCAGAATTAACAATGCAAACATTCCTAGCACTAAAATAACATTTTCTCTGTTCATTAGTCATGTCTCCAGGCCCCTCTTATACTATTACGCTTGTTTTCCATTTTGAATTTTTATTCACACAAAAAATAGAAGATTTACTGTTATGCAGACTACTGCATTATTGTTAAAATGGTATAAATAATATCACATTTGTGAAAGCATATTAGACCCACCAGTTGACATGTATTGGACACTTGACATGATTTGTTTACTCTTGAACATCTGCAAAAATGGAACATTTTCCCTAATTTGAGCTCAATTTCAAGGTACTTTTAGTCCATAAACCATTCAAAATCATCTCTATTTCTGTAATATACATATCTTCCATTCTATCAAACGAGACCAAGAAAATGAGAATACAACCATAAATACCATGTGAAAATACACCGCAAAGTCAGTTTTAAGCCAAAAGCATGGTCACAGTTTTTTTCTCGTACTGCGTGCTGCAAGTTTTTTTTTATACTGTGCACACTGACCACTCAGACTCATTCTCTCATCTGTAGGCCTACCAGCTCTCTCTCACAAGATTGAAAGCCACTAGCATTTTGGCGTATTATTACGAGACCGACACTGGCTTGCAAGCCATAATATTATTGTGCTAGCTTAGTTCATTATTAGTGGCATTGATTTTGTTATAATTCCTACTATGCAACCCCCAATTTACCGATTTACCGGTTTCAACCCCTTCAGCTACCACCTTTATACGTTCATGTGACATCTCCTTTTGCCCTACCCCCTTGGGAAGTTCCTGCTGTCCGTGTCTGTTCTATTCCTCTACCTTGCGCGAAAGCCCAACTACCTACGGCGGCTTCTCGCTCTTTTTTTCTAGACCACTTCTGTTCTCATTCCCATGCCATCGCAGTATACACCGATGGTTCAAAGTCATCTGACGGCGTCGGATTCGCAGCAGTGTTTCCGGACAGCATCGTGCGAGGGCATCTATTACCCTCGGCTAGCATATTTACTGCTGAATTGTATGCCATTCTTGTGGCACTTATCCGTATTGCATCTATCCCTTCGCACCCATTGGCAACAACGTTGGTCTGACCTGCTACATAACAAACTTCATTCCATTAAACCGAGTATAGGTTTCTGGCCTTGTCACCAATGTCGAGGTTCGGAGACTACTCTCTCCCGTCTTCGCATCGACCACACTCGTCTTACTCATGGGTATCTCATGGAGAGGCTCCCTGTCTCCCTCTGTGAGGATTGTCTGGTTCCAATATCTGTTCGCCACATTCTGTTGGACTGCCCACTCTGTCAATGAGCACGCAGAATTTACCTCCAACGTCATGTTCCCTCTGCTATCCTTTCTATACCTTCCCTTTTTGCTGATGGGCCCTCCTTTAATCCTGACTCTCTTGTTAACTTTTTGACAGAAACTGACTTACTACACAAACTCTGAAGATTGTACTTTTAGCACCTCCCTCAGTACCTTCTACCTCGATCTCTTGCTACCCTCTATCCCTGCACTATCTACTGTCCTGCTGCACTGCACTCCATACCCTACTAATCATCCATCTCCCTCTTACAATCCATTCTCCCTGCATCCTGTTCTGCCCTGCCGCGCTGTATAACCCTTGTGGTTTAACGCTTCTTTTGATTATAATAATAATATTGATAGTAATAGTATAATTATACAATATTTTATAGTGTGACTGCTCTTGCTTTCTCCCTCTCTCCGTAACGCTCTGTCCACTGGGCGGAGCTTTAGAGAGACGGAGAGAGGGAGAAGGCACTAGCAGTGTCTAAGTAACTTATGGTTCACCATGGCATGTGAAGGTGTGAGCTCACGACACTATAAAATATTGTATAATTACGTATACTACAGTGGACCCTCACTATTCGAACACTCTAAAACTCACCCTCATTCCAGAATGCTGTTCAAGTGCTGTTACCAAACGAATTTATTCCCATAAGGAATGATGTACAGTGGACCCCTGGTGTTCGTCCTGCTCAAAACACTCCCTTTTATGTAAGTGTATTTTTTTAAATAGTTTTATAAGTGTAGTTTTGGGGGTCTAAAACGACTAGTCTACTTTACATTATTTCTTAAGGGAATAAATTCGGTTGGTAATGGCACTTGAGCAGCATTCTGTTACGAAAAATGGACGAACACCGGGGGTCCACTGTAATTAGATTAATCCATTTCAGACCCCCAAAAATACACTTATAAAAGCACTTACAATAATAAACTTACACAAAAAGGTGTGTTTTGGAGTGTTCGAATAGCGGGGGTCCACTGTATTTCTATCGATAAAGGTTATCTAACTATAATATTTATTCCAGAATAATATTAGGTACGTATAACATAAATAACATAGAAGCATGATAAAGACGCCCAAATTTATAAAAACTGACATTATATAGAATGATATTGAAGGGTGGGAGGGATAAAAAAAAAAGTGACCGCGACCATTAAAGAAAACGTTACGGACTATGAGCCTGAAGGGTAACTATAGAAGATCACTCGTATCCTATGCAAAGACTGAAAAAGTGTGATTTTCTCGAAAAAAAAATTTTCCCCAAGTAATCAGCTATGCTCGCGTTTCCTGGAATACCTCGGAAGTAAGTCATTGACCTATTTCATGTTGTATTACCATTAATAATAAAAAGATTGAAAGGAATTTCCCAGCAAACATAAAATTGAATGTTTAATTTTGGGTGGTGACACTTTTGAAGTGTCAGTAAGGGGTGATTCCTCGATTAGCGCTTTAAGCATTGTAGTATAGTATGTGTGGGTGTGGTGGCCAGGAGGGCTACCACACCTGACTTCTTACAAATATTTGGAGGTAAATAATAAGTGTACTGTGTGTGTATTTTACTTTTTAATGCCTAGTTCTATTGCTAACTTAATATATGTTAGTGTAAACTTGTTATCTGGCATTTATATGCATTTAAAAATGAAAAAAATGGAGTTCTGCTTTTCGGCGAAGTCTGCTTTCCGGCTGTAGCCTGGAACCTAACCTGCCGTATAAGTGGGGCCCTACTGTACATTTAAAATATAATAGAGATGTGCTCATGGAGAATGTAAACAAACTCGGTGGGGCGCGGTGACCGTATTAGATGGGGAGCCGTATAGCAAGTTTTGGCATAATTTGAAATCGCTGTATTAGCGGAATGCCGTAAGGCGAAACGCCGTAAAACAGGGCCCTACTGTACTGATATACAACACCTTTAGAAAGTACTTTGTTATTGTTCATCTCAAGGGAATGCTCTGGTGCTAGTGAAGGGCTCTTGATCACAGGAATTGCAGCTACCCCTCCCCTTCCTCAGATCAAACCTGATGCCTTACATTCCCAGGCACTATAATCCCTATAGGTTTCGTACTTCATCACGAATGTAATGCTGTAGTTGTTGCTCTATACTTTAAATAGATTTTGGTGGTGTTGGTATTGTTGGAATTGTGTGACTTCTCATTTATTGCACCAACCTTAATTTTCCTCATTGGTATATAAGTATACCTTTCATGCTTCTGTCCTGCAGTAACTGCACTTCTCCACAGTGTGGCACAAAAATGACTTGTATGGATTAAGTTTTTTATAATAGTGGCTCTCTTTGCACTTCAGTTCATGATTGTAATTACAAAATCTTGATGTAAACTTGCAATGAAATTAAAATATTATTATTATTATTTTTTAATGTAACAACAGCTATATAACCCTTGTGGGTTTAGTGCTTAGTTTTAATTATAATAATAATGTATCAACTGAATTATGTACAAACTGGTTTTATGGTTAATTTTCTGTATGAAATTTCTGTTGACCATTCAGATGTGCCTCCTTGATCTCCTGTATTTTGTAAAATGTACAGTTCAAATGTAAATACACTTTGTGATATATGAATACTGTTTGTAGTTTAGAACATTTCCAAAGCTTCATAAGAAGTATTGCACTGTTTAAGTTTACCTGGAGTCTACCTGGAGAGAATTCCAGGGGTCAACGCCCCCGCGGCCCGGTCTGTGACCAGGCCTTCTGTTGGACCAGACCTGATCAACCAGGATGTTACTGCTGACAGCACGCAGTCCAACGTACGAACCACAGCCCGGCTGATCAGGTACCGACTTGAGGTGCCTGTCCAGTGCCTGCTTGAAGACAGCCAGGGGTTTGTTGGTAATCCCCCTGATGTATGCTGGGAGGCAGTTGAACAATCTTGGGCCCCTGACACTTATTGTGTTGTCCCTCAACGTGCTAGTGGCACCCCTGCTCTTCATTGGGGGGATGTTACATCGCCTGCCGAGTCTTTTGCTTTCGTAGGGAGTGATTTTTGTGTGCAAGTTTGGTACTAAGCCCTCGAGAATTTTCCATGTGTATATAATAATGTATCTCTCCCGCCTGCGTTCTAGAGAGTACAGGTTTAGGAACTTCAAGCGTTCCCAGTAGTTGAGGTGGTTTATCGCACTTATGCGTGCGGTGAAGGTTCTCTGCACATTTTCAAGGTCAGCAATTTCACCCGCCTTGAAAGGTGCAGTTAGTGTGCAGCAATATTCCAGCCTAGATAGAACAAGCGATCTGTAAAGTGTCAACATGGGCTTGGCATCCCTGGTTTTGAAGGTTCTCATATCCATCCTGTCATTTTTCGAGCAGATGCAATTGCTACTTTGTTATGGTCCTTGAAGGTGAGATCCTCTGACATGATCTCTCCCAGGTCTTTGACATTAGTTTTTCGCTCTATTGTGTGGTTGGAATTAGTTTTGTACTCCGATGAGATTTTAAGTTCTTCACGTTTTCCGTATCTGAGTAATTGAAATTTCTCATCATTGAACTTCATATTGTTTTCTGCAGCCCATTTAAAGATTTGGTTTATGTCTGCTTGGAGTCTTGCAGTGTCTTCAACGGTGGACACTGTCATACAGATTCGGGTGTCATCTGCAAAGGAAGACACAGCACTGTGGCTTATATCCCTGTCAATGTCTGATATGAGGATGAGGAATAGGATGGGAGCAAGTACTGTGCCTTGTGGAACAGAGCTTTTCACAGTAGCTGCCTCAGACTTTACTCTGTTGACTACTACTCTTTGTGTTCTACATGTTAGGAAATTATAGATCCATCTACCAACTTTTCCTGTTATTCCTTTATCACGCATTTTGTGTGCTATTACACCATGGTCACACTTGTCAAAGGCTTTTGCAAAATCTGTGTATATAACATCTGCATTCTGTTTATCTTCTAGCGCATCCAGGACCTTGTCGTAGTGGTCCAGTAGTTGGGACAGACAGGAGCGGCCTGCTCTAAACCCATGCTGTCCTGGGTTGTGCAATTGATGGGTATCAAGATGGGTGGCGATCTTGCCTCTTAGAATCCTTTCAAAGATTTTTATGATATGGGACGTTATGATATGGGTCTGTAGTTCTTTGCTATTGCTTTACTGCCCCCTTTGTGGAGCGGGGCTATGTCTGTTGTTTTTAGTAGCTGCGGGACGATCCCAGTGTCCATGCTCCCTCTCCATAGGATGTTAAAAGCATGTGATAGGGGCTTCTTGCAGTTCTTGATGAACACTGAGTTCCATGAGTCTGGGCCTGGAGCGGAGTGCATGGGCATGTCATTTAGTTCCCTTTCGGTCATTTGGCGTTGTGGTGATGTCAGGAAAGGCATGCGTCTGTCAAGTTCTGTGGCACTCTCATAAAAAAATTATTTAGGTTTTCGATTTTCAGTCTGGTTAGTGGCTCGCTAAAGACTGAGTCATACTGGGATTTAAGTAACTCACTCATTTCCTTGCTGTCATCTGTGTAGGATCCATCCCGTTTATGTAGGGGCCCAATACTGGTTGTTGTTCTCGACTTTGATTTTGCATAGGAAAAGAAATACTTAGGGTTTCTTTCAATTTCATTTATGGCTTTTAGTTCTTCCCGTGTCTCTTGATTCCTGTAAGATTCCTTTAGTTTTAATTCGATGTTTGCTATTTCTCTGACTAGTGTCTCCCTACGTATTTCAGAGATATTGGCCTCCTGTAGCCGCTCCGTTATTCTTTGCCTTCGCCTGTATAGGGAGCGCCTCTCTCTTTCTAGTTTGCATCTTCTCCTCCTTTTCCTTAAGGGAATTTGATTTGAGCAAACCTCAAGTACCACAGAGTTAATTTGTTCTAGACATAGGTTGGGATCCGTGATGCTTAGGCAATCTTCCCAGTTTATATCATTTAGGACTTGGTTTACTTGGTCCCACCTTATGTTTTTGTTATTGAAGTTGAATTTGGAGAAAGCTCCTCACGGCTGATCACATTTTGTTGATCTGGGGCTCCCCGCATGCATGTCTGGACCTCTATAATGTTGTGATCTGAGTATATTGTTTTTGATATGATGACATTTCGTATCAGATCATCATTGTTGGTGAAGATGAGGTCCAGCGTATTCTCTAATCATGTGGGCTCTACTATTTGCTGGTTTAAGGTGAACTTGGTGCAGATATTTAAAAGTTCATGCATGTGTGAATTTTCATCTGAGCTGCCTCCTAATGTTATCTCTGCTACCACATTGTTTGCAATGTTCCTCCATTTTAGGTGCCTGAGGTTGAAATCCCCCAGTAGCAAGATGTTGGGGGCAGGAGCTGGAAGATTTTCCAGACAGTTGTCAATTTTCAGAAGCTGTTCCTGGAATTGTTGGGACGTTGCATCCGGGGGCTTGTAGACAACCACGATGACCAGGTTTTGATTCTCGACCTTTATTGCTAATACTTCAACTACATCATTTGAGGCATTTAGTAGTTCTGAACATATAAGTGACTCTGTGATATACAGGCCAACCCCCCCTTTTTGCCTGTTCACTCTGTCACACCTGTATAGGTTGTAGCCCGGGATCCATATTTCATTGTCCAAGTGATCTCTTATGTGGGTCTCTGTGAAAGCCGCAAACATAGCATTTGACTCTGTAAGCAGTCCACGAATGTAAGGTACCTTGTTTGTTGCTGGCTTTAGACCCTGTATATTAGCAAAGATGAATGTAGTTGGATTGGTGGTATTGGTGGTATGGGGGGGGTCTTTTTTTCCTGGCTCTAATATCTGTTGTAATGGAGTGGAGGCCACTGACTGTGATTCCACTCCAGAAATGATTGCAGTTGGTGTATAATTTCTGTCATTTCCTGCCACCTTTTTTTCCTTCCTGGCACTAAAAAACCTCTCTGGAGTGGCTGTGGCTACCCTGATTTTGCCATGGTCTGGATGTTCTGTGTCGCCTCGTACCCTTTAGGTGGTATGCCTGGCAATATAAGTTATAGCACTGTCTTTCCTGAATTGATGTATGGCACATTTCAGGGTGGAAAAACTTACAGGACGGGAGGTTGCATTTGCCTGTTTTCATATGGGAACGGCATTTTCTGGGGTGATCATAATTGCATGTCCCATCTGATTTCCCAGATTTTCCATGCCTGCAGATACCAAGTGCATAATATTCACATAGGCCTGGTTTCCGTTTGCCCTGGTTTTTTGTGACTGTGTTTCCCATTGGTGGGTGTGTTCCTGTCTCGTGTCTGTCTTCGTTACTAGTGCTAGCAATGGAGCCTTCAACTGCTCACAGTTTCTCATTTATTATGGATAGGTAATATTTTTTTTTATTTTGAGTAATTCTGAATTTTTATATTTTTAACCTGCATTATCTATGCTGGTGCAACAAAGTTTAATGAACACTGATCAATGAGAGAAGAACTCTCACTTGATTTACATATATGTTATTAATCGGAGTACTACAGTACGATTTATGTTCTTATTCTGAGTGTGGCAGTGTGCTTTAATATCATTTTGTAGTTATTTAATGAGTGAAGGAATTTCTTCTCTTTACAAATTGCTCCATTCTTCAAGTGTGTTCTTTGATGCTGGTAAAGGGCTCTTGATTCAAGTAATGGGAGCTTCACTTCCCTTCCTTGGATCAAACCTAAGCACTTCATACTCCCTAGGTGCTGTATGACCTCTATTGGTTTAATCCTTCCCAATGAATATAGCAATATATCAATCATACTTCAATAAAATACAGTACTTGTAGTTGCCTTTTAATATCTTCATATATGTATGTATTTAGAAGTCATGAGTTCATGAGGGCCTATACAATGTGTGTACATGTTCACCAGGCGACCAGTAAATTACTTGGCAAATTGACCCAAATAAAAACAGCCACTATCACTCCCTAGCTGTCTTTCTGAAAGGTTAGTCTTAATCACAACCCTGGGCCTCACTGGCTGGGATGTTTCTCACCAGGGTAGCTGTGGCTTGTGAAGATTAATTAACCAAGGGCTCTTCTTCTGCATTTTCTGTTCATGGAGTTATTGTTCATTGATTGTGGGTTTAGCGCTTGGTTTTGATAATAATTGATCTTTGATATACAGTGGACCCCCGAGTTACGAACACCCCGGAAATCGTACAATTATGTAAATATAATGTAAGTGCTTTTGTAAGTGTATTTTTGGGGAGTCTTAAATGGACTAACCTACTTGACATTATTTCTTAAGGGAGTAAATTCGTTCGGTAATGGCACTTGAGCAGGCTTCTGGAATGAAGTTTGTTCGTTACACGGGGTTCCACTGTATTCATTATTCACTTCATAGCAATCCTTGGGGGATGGAGTAGTTGAAGGATTTTTTTTTTTCAGCGAGCCAACCATATCCCACCAAGGCAGGGTGACCTAAAAAGGAAATGAAAGTTTTTTTTTTTAACCCTTAAACTGTCCAAACGTAGATCTACGTTCACTCTTGTAGCGCTCCGAACATAGATCTACATTTTATTTTTCATGCCTTCAAATTGGACGCGATAGGCCTAAGTCACCTAGACATGAGAAAATGGGTCTGCGCACTCAGTGTATGCAGTATTGAAAAAATCTGGAACCACTTAGTACCTTGTGCGAGCACCAGTTCAATTGAGTGCCAGGTAGAGCAAATAGCATGACAAACACCAGGGATTTATCACGTGGGGTTCTTGGAGATAAAAGGTAGTCAAAGGGAAACTCATGGATGTATGGTGACAGGATATATTAAGTAAGAGAGGAATAGTACCCAGCCACTTCTGTTCAGTTGTATGCCTAGCGCGGGAATGAGGGCAATGCCCGGGTGGACGCTCTCACATCAGCGGGTATTGTGACGTCATAGAGGAGCGTCACATGTTCAAGGGATCTTACATATAAAGGCTGGTATATTACATATGATATATGTGACAGATTCACTGATGTCATGTCATATTAACACTCCCTCTTTTAACAGGAAAGTGAGGTCGATCCAAAGTTTAGTGGCTGTGAGATGTTGTGCAACATTTGTGCAACATCCTTTCATTTTTTATACCACTGGTAGTGTCATCCTGCCAGAATGTAATATAACCTATGCCCTAAGTAAAGAGAAACAATTCTGGAACGTGTAATACGTATTCGTCAAACTGGCTGGCTCTGGCTGGCTCGCTCTGGCTGGCTGGATATCTCTCTCTCTCTCTCTCTCTCTCTCTCTCTCTCTCTCTCTCTCTCTCTCGCTGGCTGGCTCTCTCTGGCTGGCTGGCTCTCTCTGGCTGGCTGGCTGGCTCTCTCTGGCTGGCTGGCTGGCTCTCTCTCTCTCTCTCTCTCGCTGGCTGGCTCTCTTCTCTGGCTGGCTCTCTTCTCTGGCTGGCTGGCTCTCTCTCTGGCTGGCTGGCTCTCTCTCTGATTGGCTGGCTCTCTCTCCCTCTCTGGCTGCCTGGCTCTCTCTCTCTCTCTCTCTGGCTGGCTATCTCTCTCTCTCTGGCTGGCTATCTCTCTCTGGCTGGCTATCTCTCTCTCTCTGGCTGGCTATCTCTCTCTCTCTGGCTGGCTATCTCTCTCTCTCTGGCTGGCTATCTCTCTCTCTGGCTGGCTACTCTCTGGCTGGCTATCTCTCTCTGGCTGGCTGGCTGCTTCTGGCTAGCTGGGTGCTTCCCGGCTGGCTCTCTCTCTCTCTCGCTGGCTGGCTCTCTTGCTGGCTCTCTCTCTGGCACTCTCTGGCTGGCTGGCTGGCTGGCTCTCTCTCTCTCGCTGGCTCACTCTTGCTGGCTCACTCTCTGGCTGGCTGGATGGCTCTCTCTCTCTCGCTGGCTGGCTTTCTCTCTCCGGCTGATTGTCTCTCTCTCTCTGGCTGGCTGGCTCTCTCTCTCTGGCTGGCTGGCTCTCTCTGGCTGGCTGGCTCTCTCTCTCTGGCTGGCTGGCTCTCTCTGGCTGGCTGGCTCTCTCTCTGGCTGGCTGGCTCTCTCTCTGGCTGGCTGGCTCTCTCTCTGGCTGGCTGGCTCTCTCTCTCTCTCTGGCTGTCTGGCTCTCTCTGGCTGGCTGGCTCTCTCTCTCTAGCTGGCTGGCTGGCTCTCTCTCTCTAGCTGGCTGGCTGGCTCTCTCTTGCTCTCTCTCTCTCTGGCTGGCTGGCTCTCTCTCTCTCTGGCTAGCTGGCTCTCTCTCTCTCTCTGGCTGGCTGGCTCTCTCTCTCTCTCTGGCTGGCTGGCTCTCTCTCTCTCTCTCTGGCTGGCTGGCTCTCTCTCTCTCTCTGGCTGGCTGGCTCTCTCTCTGGCTGGCTGGCTCTCTCTCTGGCTGGCTGGCTCTCTCTCTGGCTGGCTGGCTCTCGCTCTCTCTGGCTGGCTGGCTCTCTCTCTCTCTCTCTGGCTGGCTGGCTCTCTCTCTCTGGCTGGCTGGCTCTCGCTCTCTCTGGCTGGCTGGCTCTCTGGTTGGCTGGCTCTCTCTCTCTCTGGCTGGCTCTCTCTCTCTCTGGCTGGCTGGCTCTCGCTCTCTGGCTCTCTCTCTCTCTCTCTCTCTCTCTCTCGCTGGTTGGCTCTCTGGCTCTCTTTCTCTGGCTCTCTTTCTCTGGCTCTCTCTCTTCCTCTGGCTTTCTCTCTGGCTCTGGCTGTCTCTCTCTGGCTCTGGCTGGCTGGCTCTCTCTCTCTCTCTTGCTGGGTCTCTCTCTCTGGCTGGCTTTCTCTCACTGGCTGGCTCTCTATCTCTTTCTCTCTGGCTACTCGCTCTCTCTCTGGCTGACTCGCTCTCTCTGGCTGGTGCTCTCTCTCTCTGGCTGGTGCTCTCTCTCTCTCTCTCTCACAGGTACACATAAGTACAGTTATCATACATAGTGTAAATTACCTAGGATAACCCAAAAAATCCAGTGCTATACACTGTGCTTGTAGATATAAAGCATAATACGCATAACTGGCAAGTAATAAGCATGTTCAGTTATCAGGACCAGACGTGACTGCATCCTGTGTAATAACTGTTGATTCATGAGCCGCTCTCTGAGACAGAGACACAGGGTGTGGAAAATATTGGTATTTTCCGAAAGTCGTAATTGATAAACTTTCCAATATGAATAGATATCTTTAATGTACTGCTGGTTGCTTAACGTTTATGTGGGTATGAAGATAAAACCATCAGATAGGCGGGGCTTGAGGGAATTGAAGGAGGCTGGGCAGAGGGCGAGCAGTCGCGGGTGGAGAGGCCTAGGTCCAAGATAGCAGGGCAGAATGATTTCGGGAATGTGGCGATTGCGTCAGCCTGACCGGACTTAATTACTTTACTTCGTAATATGGAGTGATATCAAAGTGTGCGACACGTAATTCGTGGGACATTCGGTCTGGTAAGCCGATATTAGGGCGGCAACTGATGAAATAGTGAATGGAGCCGGCGAGGGATGCCGGCCTAGGCCTAATTCGGGCTCCAGCGACGCTACCATATTCAAATTCTTTATTTCATGTAATACAAGGTGGGGGGTACTTATAGTTATACATTAAAGTTGATATTA
>WNWK01033114.1:0-17500 GCA_009830355.1 Cherax destructor | reverse complement strand
GGGTTGACCGGGGGGGGGTTATAAAATGGTGCTGATCCCCGGGAGGGGCCCCCACATACGGAATAAGTGTTTTAAAGGTTTCCCCGGGGGGGAAGGGAAACCCCAATCTTAGGTTCCCAAACCCCTATGCCCGGGGGTTTTCCCGGGTTTATGTGTGCTTCCGGAGTTAGCGGTTTATTTTTCCCCCCCGGGTCTTTCTTTTTATGGGGTTTGCCCCCTACCCGTCCTCTTTAGCGGTCTTCTTTCCCTTCTCCGATTTTTATGATTTTTGGGATTTGGGGGAAAAGAAGCCGTTTTTGACCAGTTTTTTAAGCTTGTCCAGGCCCTTTAATTTCCCGCTTGGTCTTTTTCCCCCATGTGGTTTTCCCCCATTAATTTCACATCTCTGCAAAAAAAGGAAAATTTGGGGGTCTATCCCATCCGTCATGTCATTCACATATAGCAAGAATAGCACGGGGGCCGGGTTTACCCCCCGCGGTACACCCCCCAGCCCCCTGATACCCTCACCGCACCATAAAACCCCCTTTCCACCCCTGAGGTATTCCCCCTCCATTCCAAAAAGGCCCCTTTTCCCCCTTTTCCGGGGGGTTTTTCCATCTTCTTTACTTTAAAATTTTTTTTGGAACTTTGTAAAGGCCCCTTTCCCCCCCGTCCAAAAAAAAGAAAACCCCCTTTCTCTTGCCTTTTTTGTTACTTTATCATTTAAACCCCGGTTTTTGGCCCCCGGGGTTTTCCCCTTTTTCCCCCCAAAACCCGGGGTTTTTTGGGGTTTTCCCCCGTTCTGCCCCCGATGCCCACCACTTTTTCTGATGTTTTTTCCAAGACTTTGCACACTATGTAAGGAAACCCGGCCCCAAAATTTTTTTAAAAAATTTTTTTTTCCCCCCTTTTTTAAAAGGGGGCTACTTTTTTTTTCCTTTTCTCGGGGGGGGGTTTTTGGGGGGTTTTTTAAGGGGGTGTGTTAAAAATTTTTTTTGGGAAGTGGCACCTTGGGTTTTCCCCTTTTCCCAAAGGGGCCCATTGGGGGGAAAAAATTGGGGCGGCCCCTTGTCTTGAAAAATCAAGGCCCCAAAACTTTTTACCCCCCCCCGATTGTGTACCCCCCCAGCACTTTTCACCCCCTTTTTGGTGATTTCACCCCTCCTTTCTAAAACCCCCCTTTTTTCCACTTAAATTTCCCCCAAACCCTTTTTTACCCCCACATACCTTTTTATCATTACTTGTTTCCGGGGGCCCCCCACCATCTTTTATACTGGGCATAAAATGCTCACATTATTTGGAAAAACTTTTTTTGGGGAAAATGGTATTTTTTTGAAAATCGGGGGGGTTTTTTTGACGTATAGTTAACTATCCACCCGTCAAAAAGGGGCGGGGAAATTCCCCCCCCACGTAAAACCCCAAAAGGGGGGGGACCTGCCCCCGGGAGTACTTTTCCCATACCCCCAAAAAAACCCGGGGATTCCTGTAATCGGGAACGAAAAAACCATTTGGGGCATCAGTCAGAGTTTAAACCCCCCAAAAGAGTCAACAGCCAGTGATCAGTCAATGATCCGTCAGTGAACATTCAGTACTCAGTGAGACTTTCATGGTGGGGAACGTCCTCTTTTTCCTGGGAAGCACCTTGGATTTATTCTTCTGACCTTTGGGGGGTTCCTGGGGACCTCCACCCCCCTTTGGGGTTTTCGTCTGTTCCCCCCCAAAAGGGGGAAAGTGAAACTGTAGTAAGTGAAAACGTTGGGGTTTCCCCCCCGGGCCCGCCCCCCAAATGGGTGCGCTGGTGGTGGGGGGGGGGGTTTTTGGTTGCCGCTCAAAGGGGGGGGTTTTTGGTGGTAAAAAAAGGAACGCTGGGTTCGTCTCTGTTGCCCCCCAAACCCAAGGGGGGGTCGAAAAGTTTTTTGGAAAAGGGCCCCAAAGGCGCTCATAGAAAGAGTGATTTTTTGGCAGTTGGGGAAAAACCTTTGGAATATTTTCCCCCGGCCCCCAAGAGTGGGGGGAAAAACCCCGGATTTTTGGAATATGTTTTTCGGGGGCGCAAAAAGGGGGCGTGTGTTTCCCGTATTGCAGACTTTTTTTTTTCCCCTTTTTTTTTAGTAGAAAGGTTTAAAATTTTTAAAAAAGACGACTGTGGGTATATGCCCCTTGGGGAAAAATTCATTGGAAAACTTTAAGTGCGTAAACATTTTTTTTTCCTTTTAAAAACCTGAAAGGGTTTTTAAATTTTTTTGTGAATAGTCACGTTCTAGATACATTAGGGGTAATGGATTAACAAATAAGTGTTATGTTTTTGGGGCCAAAAGGGGAAATCAAGTAATATGTTAAAGAATAGAACGCCCCTTTCAATCTTAGAGCCTTTTGGGGTAAAAAAATGAAAAGAAGATTGAATGTTCACCCTTCATTAATAAGTAACTTAAGATAAACTCGTCTGTAAATATTGTTTCATGATGACATCATTTTAAATTTTTTAAAAATTTTTTACGGATTATTAAGTTAAAAAAAAACCCGAAAGAATTATTGTGTTTTTTTTGTTCCATTTACCCCCTTTTAAAATTTTGGAAACCCCAAATTAAGTTCACTTTTTCTCCAGGGGAGAACGGGCCCCCCGAAAGGCCCAGGTTTGTTTAAAAATGGGGCCTGCCCCGGGGGCTTTGACCCCAAGGGGGAAAAGGGGAAAAATGAGGAACATAAAAATTTTTTTTCTAAAAATTGATGCCCCAAAAAGGGGTTTTTAATCGGGGAAAACATCCCCGGGAATGAAATTTGGGGAAATTTTTTGATGTTTCCTCTCAGAAAGGATGGTTTCTGATTTTTGGCTAAAAACCCCTTCCCAGAAGATAAGAAACCCCCATGGAAAAAGTAATTTTTGTTTCTTCCCTTTTTCAATTTAGGGGCCCCTTGGGCCCAAAAAATTTTGATTGGGAGCTTGGGGCGAAAGTGTTTTCCCCCAGTTTTAGACCAAAGATTTTTGTGTCCCTCTGTTGTGGGCCCGGTTTTTGCCCTGAAAAGGGGGCTTTTGCCTGTGGGCCCCGGGCCCGCCCCCGTAATTGGCCCCCCGAGTACCCCCAAAAGACGGAGTTAGCTTTTGGTTTGGGGCTGTTTTTTTCGCCGTATTGGGGCCCCAAAAAATTTTATTTTGTGGTCCCTGCTGTCCCCCCAAAATTTTATTAGTTAAAAAAGGTTTAAAAAAGGGTACGTTTAGTATAAATTTTGGGGAACCCCGCTTAGGTTTTTTGGGGTTGTTTAATTAATGAAGACCATTAATCGGGGGCTGCTCATGGGCATGGTTGGTTCAGCTCCCCTTTTAGCTATTGGTGCTGGAGCCACGGCGATTTCTGCATGAAATTTTTGGGGGCTGTTGTTTTATTGTCTGTCTTGCAGACATTGAAGGTTGAAAGAAAGGGCTTGTATTTGTTCAACCCTTTTTTTAAAAAAGGGGGGGGAATTGGGGCCCTCTGGTCCTCGGGAAACCCCTGTTCAGCGGAGATGAAAAAAAAAAAAAAATGGGGGCTACTCTTACAGAGAAGTGGGGACACATTATAGTCACAGGTGATATTTTAGCCCGGGTGACCCTACGGTCTTGGGGAAACCCGAAAAAAAAAAGGGAAATTTTAAAATGGGGAAGTAGTAAAGAATGTAAAAACTGCCGAAGAGATTAACAGTGCTTTTTGGCAGGATGTTTCGTCGGAAAAAACCACTTTTTTAGTCGGACTTGTCAGAGGGAAAAAGGAAAAGGGGGGTGTTTTTCCTTTTCTTTCCATGGGGGGCCAGCGATTTTTTTTCCCTCTGTTATTGTCTGAATCGTTTCTTCAGCAACTGGTGTTAAAATCATTTAAAAGGGGGCGCTTAGAGAAGGGGCCCCCGTCTAAACCCCCGACATGCTTTAAAAACCCCCGGGGTTTTTTTCCCCCATTTTTTCGTGCTCCCCCATTTTCTGGATCCGTTTGGGGAAATCCTTCGTCGCCTGGAAGAATTTTTTGGGGGGTATTCATGTCCAGCAGACTAAAATTTAAGGGGGGGGAAATGCCCCCAAACCCGGGATCTGCATCCGTCTGACAAAATTTCTGTTGCCCCCCTTGAACGGGGCCCCCCAATTATAAATGTATATTTAATTTTTTAAAAATTTTATATTGCGAATATTCTCGATTAACTAAATCGTTAATATTTTGCTTTATATTATTATTAGACTTTTTTTAAACTTAGCTATATATTTAGGAGGATTTATTTTTGTTGTGTCGAGGGGTAATCCTTGGTGTTGGCAAACGACTGTTGGCCCGGCGTCTTGTTGCGGGGGGAGTCAGTCTGGGGCACACCTGAGCGGGTGGTTGTTTTTTTTCATCGCCCCCCTCGGCCTGCCCCCTTTTCCAGTCAACTCCTACTTTTTTTCCGACATTTTGGGGGTAATATGAATTCTTGGGGGGGCAACTTTTGGGACTCTGTGAAATTTTGGGGTTCACAAATGCGACAGTGATTATTGCTTTTCTGGGTTTTGCCTTTGCCTTTAAATAACTCGGGTAAGCTCTAGCTCTGGACCACTTGATGGCACTGTGCACCCGTTTGGGGGTTGTTTATTGAACCGTTATAAAAAAGGTTTTGGGACTTTTTGGGGGATCTACTGATGGTCCCCAGTTGGGTCGTTTTCTTCCCCTGTTTTCCCGATGTTTTGTTGCTGTTTCCTGTTATGTGCTGTTCTATTTGGTTTTATTTTGACAATCAAGCTGTTCGGGGTTTTCAATTTTTAAATAAAATAGCTTTTGAAAGTTGTTCTTCTACCGGGGTTGACCAGTTAGTTCCCCCCAAAAACATATAAATTTATTATTTTTATTTATATTTGTTTTACTGACATTGCCCCAGGATCTGGTCTTTTATATATGCCCCAGCACAGATTTTTTTTTATGGAGCAGTGGGGGCCACCCCCTAATTACCTAATTGATATCTTAATTAAAAATTTCATATTTGAATTACTTTTTTGATTTTTTTTTTTTGTTAAAAATTTTTTAAAACATTTATTTGGAAACCCCATGTTAAACCCTTTTTTAAACTATAAATATGTCGGATAACGGGGAACCAGGATACTGACTTTGTTGCAAAAGCCCCTAAAAGGCGGGTCCCCCAAAGGGTTTCCCTTTTTAACCCCTGGGGTATCTATTGTAAAAGATATCTTTTTTTTTAAAGTCTGACAAAACCCTGAGCAGACGTCTGCTTATGTTTCCACTAAATTTGAGTATTGGAGCTTTTTTGCGGTTCTGCCTTGTAAGTCTGGGGGAAAACACTGGCGGGCAGTGCGGGGATAAGTCAGCGCCCTTCTGACAAAGCCTGACAAACAAACCCCGGCAGAGGTCTCTGGATTCCGAGATTGGTATTTGGGGAGTTTTGGGAAAAAAGGTTTAAAACGGCATGTTTGGGGAAAATTTCCGGGGAAAATTGAAGAAAAGGAAAAAGGGGGGGTGTGGAGAGGAACGCTGTCCCCACCTGGACTCATCTTTTTGTTTCGTCATCACCCCTCGTCTTTTTCCCCGTTTGGCCTGTTTTGGGGTTCCCACCCCACTGTTATTTTCCCCCCAGTTTGGGGCCCCCTTTTTATAAAAAGCTTCGGCAGTTGATGTTAGGCTGTTAAAACTCCCACCCCGCCCGAAAAAATTTATCGACAGCGTTTTGATTGAACATGTTTAATTTTATTTCATGGTGTGTCTACTGTAAACCCTTTTCTCCAACTTCGTTTCATTGAGTGTTTTGATTGAACATGTGTTAATTATATTTCACGATGTATCTACTGTGTCAAGCTCTCGCCGACTTCAGTCTTCACTGATAGTGTTTTGACTGATCAAGTGATATGTTCATCGTGTAGTCTACTAGTGTCAACTTTTAGTGTTCGGCAAGCTGTTGCTGGTTAGAAAATTATTACTGAAAAGAACTTCATGAGGTAATGTCTGAGGTGTCACAACCTCTCGACTTTTCTGGTCTCGGAGCAGTGGGTGAGCTCCGCTTCGGACCCATTCGCTTCTTCAGTGCTTTAGAAGAAAGTGCTGGTGTTGACTAGGCGACATTATTCGTCTATGAAGCTAGTAGGGTACTCTGTAATGATAATCTACGACTGACTCAAGACTTCTGCTGTTCCTGCTATGTTGAGTTGGACAAGATGCGGTGGACATCACCGTCAGTGGTCTGTTTCAACGTTTTACTTTTGTACAAGACTTACCATGATGTTGAGGCTTACTATATGAGCCAGTCACCAAACGTGACTTTGCTGACTTTGCTAAAGAGAGTTTACATCTCTTAAGTTTATAAATTTTTTGACAAATTTATTTGGAATATTCATTAATGATGTTCTTTTGTTTCTACAGTACGTATCCGGAAGTAGTGGATTGTCTCAACGGACCTTGCAAAGGGAGTGCAGAGCTGCGATGCTACAAATTGTATATTACGCAGCTGTCTGCATCTTTGGCCGCTCCTCCACAAGCTCCGTGGACGATACTTCCTTACTATTAGAGTTCTTGGTGCGACCTGTGGTCGTGAGGGGGAGTGTTACGGGACTCACTCTTACCCATCATTATATACTTGAGCATACGGGTAGAAAATGTCTCTTTATCATTATTATGAAAATAAGCGTTATATTGTAAGTGGTATGTCTCCTGTACATCTAGGTAGGGTTTTATGTGACGTATAGTTAACTATCCATCCGCTCGTTAACAGGTCAGGAATTCCCGCCTTACCACGTCATCATACCCAATAGGGGGCCACCTGCTACACAGCAGTCAGTATCTATTCAGCGAGTCAGACAGAGAGACCGAGAGTATTCTGTAATCGAGACAGCAAGCAGTGATCTGTCGGTCATCAGTCAGATGTCATTCAGTCATCATCAGAGTCAACAGTCAGTGATCAGTCAATGATCCGTCAGTGAACATTCAGTACTCAGTGAGACTTTCATGGTGAGAACTGTCCTCTCACTTTTCCTGAGAAGCACCTTGGATTTTTTCCCGACCTTTGTGAGGTTCCTGTGTGAGCCTCCATCACCTTAGGGTGTTCGTCTGTCGCCGCTCAAAGCAAGTGAGTGCACTGTAGTAAGTGAGACGCTGAGGTTCGTCTGTTGCCGCTCAAAGCAAGTGAGTGCACTGTAGTAAGTGAGACGCTGAGGTTCGTCTGTTGCCGCTCAAAGCAAGTGAGTGCGCTGTAGTAATGAGACGCTGTGGTTCGTCTCTGTTGCCGCTCAAAGCAAGTGAGTGCGCTGTGTGAGTGAGACGCTGTGGTTGTCTCTGTTGCCGCTCAAAGCAAGTGAGTGCGCTGAGTAAGTGAGATTTTTGGAATATGTCTCATGGCGCTCACATCAAGAGTGATGTTTGCAACTGTGGAGACTTGGAATATGTTCTAATGGCGCCGTAGTAAGAGCGTGTGTTTGCTGTATTGCAGACGTTAGTTTTCCTTTAGATTTAGTAGAAACGAGTTTGAGCGACATAGTCTTAAAAGACGACTGTGGGTATATGTCCTTGGAAACATTCATTGGAAAACTTTAAGTGCGTAAACATTTCTATTCCATTTATTGCTCTGAAAGTGGTTATTAATTAAGTGTGAATAGTCTACGTTCTAGATACATTACGGTGATAATGGATTAACAAATAAGTGTTATGCTTTTCGACTCAGTGTGAAGTCAAGTAATATGTTAAGTGAATAGAACGTCTTGCAATCTTAGAGCCATTTAGTGTAATAGATGAGAAAAGATTGAATGTTGCACCCTTCATTAATAAGTGAACTTAAGATAAACTCGTCTGTAAATATTGTTTCATGATGACATCATTTTAAATATTTTATATAAAGCTTTCTACGGATTATTAAGTTAATAAAAACCAGAAAGAATTATTGTGATTATTTCGTTCCTATTGATCCCTTTTCATTTCTTTGGTAACTTGAAGTTAAGTTCTTGTTACATTGTTACTGGCCTGGGGAACAGGCCCTAGAAAGGCCCAGGTTTGTAACACTTGTAGTTCCCCCATCTTCCCTCCTCAGCCTTATCACCTGATCCTTTACTGTTGTCTTCCTTCTGATGTGGCTGTACATCAGTTTCGGGTCAGACTTGACTTTCGATGCTATGTCGTTTTCGTACTGTTTCTGGGCCTCCCTTCGTACCTGTGCATACTCGTTTCTAGCTCTTCGACTAATCTCCTTGTTTGCTTGGGTTCTTTGCCTTCTGTACCTTTTCCATTCTCTGGCACTCTGAGTCTTTGCCTCCCTGCATCTTTGGGTAAACCAGGAGCTCTTTCTTGCCTTCCCAGTTATTCTTTTTCCTTTGGGTATAAACCGTTCCTCTGCCTCCTTGGACTTTGTCGCTACGTATTCCATCATTTCATTTACTGACTGTCCTTCCATTTCCCTTTCCCACAGAATCTCCTGCAGGAAATTCCTCATACCTGTGTAGTCCCCTCTTTTATAGTCTGGTATGTCTCTTTCAGCACCGTTTTCCCTCTCCACCTGTAGCTCTACTATGTACTCAAAGCTCAGCACCATATGGTCACTGGCTCCCAGGGCGCTCTCGTGTGTTATGTCCTCGATATCTGAGCTATTCAGGGTGAATACAAGGTCCAGCCTTGCTGGTTCGTCCTCTCCTCTATCTCTGGTCGTGTCCCTGACATGTTGGTGCATCAGGTTTTCCAGTACCACGTCCATCATCTTGGCTCTCCAAGTTTCTGGACCCCCACGTGGTTCTTGGTTCTCCCAGTCGATCTCTTTGTGGTTGAAATCGCCCATGACCAGTAACTTCGCTCTGCTCATGTGCGCTTTTCTTGCCACCTCCGCCAAGGTGTCCACCATTGCTCTGTTGTTCTCTCATATTCCTTTCCTGGCCTCCTGCAGTTTTTGTGGTGGGTTGTACATCACTGCAATGACTATCTTGTGCTCCCCAGACTGGATGGTACCTACTATAAAGTCCCTTTCTCACACACCTCCATTCCTGCCATTTCCTCAAATCTCCAATGATTCCTTACGAGCAGTGCGACCCCTCCTCCCCCTGCTCCTTCTATCTTTCCTCAGAATCTGATATCCTTGTGGGAAGATTGCGTCTGATATTGCCTCATTTAGTTTAGTTTCTGTGACTGCTATGATGTCTGGGGACATTTCTCTATTCTTTCATTCCACTCTTCATACTTATTCGTGATTCCATCTGCAATTGTGTACCAAACCTTCAGCCTCATTTCCAATACTGTGGCCCTAGGGGGATCTTGGCTGGATGGGAGGGGGGGTGTTTGCAGGGTTCCCATGGAGGGTTGTTGCATGGGTGGGGGGTTGTATGGTTGGGGTGTGGTCTGATTGGGTGGGGTTTGTGATGGGGTGGGGTAGTGGTGATGATGGGTTTAGGGTTGCTGGGGTGGGGACAGGGGACATGATGTGTGCGTGCGATGTTAAACTATATGGTTGCCGTTGGGTTGCTGTGGTTTGAGGCCCTCCGTGAGTGCTTCCGGTGGGTGTTGTTGTCCTTCTGCTTGGGCCTGGTGCCCCCTGTACCTCGCTGTCTCCATCTCTCTCTCCTCCCTTCGCTTTCTTATCCTCTCCTTTTGGGCCTCCCTTTCTTCCTGTGTTCTGTCCCGATCTAGGTATACATCGGGGTACTCCTGGCTCGCCCTCAGCCGTGCTTTCTCTTGTAGGATCATGGTACGGGCTGATTCTGCATTGAAGATTACTTTGAGGGGTCGATTTCTTCCCCTTGTGTACCACCCGATTCTCCGAAAATTTGTCACCTGGGACGTGTCTCCCCTTGTTGCTAGCATAATACCTATAATCCTTTCCTTCTCCTCCTGTTTCCTTCTGTCATAGGTGACCCCTTCGACTTCCTTAAGGCCGTAGATAAAGATGGACTTCTCCCTTTCCTCCTCCCACTGTGTCTCCCTTTGCCTCATCAGAAATGCATTAGCATCTTCCGGTTCTGTCATGGTTGTAGCCCCTGTATTCCTCTGTGTGTCTGGCCTACTCATTTGCCCAAGTCCACTGCTGTATATTGTTGGGGCCTCTGCGTTTAGTGCACCTGCGGCTTTGACTACCCTCTCATGTGTTGTTACTGTGCCCTCATGCGTTGCTTCTGTGGAGCCCTTCTTGTCCCTGGTTGCTTTATCTATATCCCTCTCATGTGGTGTTAGTATCCTACTCATCTTGTATCGGACCCCATGTGTGTCTGACAGTGCCTGAGCATACAAGAGTTCTTTTTTCTCCGCATTCCCTATGACTGTGTCAGATGCCCCACGTGTGTTTGCCAGTGCCTGTGCATACAAGAGTTCTTTTTTCTCCTCAATCCCTTTGATAGGTGTTGGTATCCTGCTCCTCTTGTTTCGGGCCCCACTTGTGTCTGGCAGTGCCTGAGCGTTCAAGAGCTCTTCTCCTTTCTCTGCATTCCCTTTGGCTGTGTCTGATGCACACGCTCCAAGCACCGATTCTGAACAGGTACTTGCATCTCTACTCTGCGTCAGGCTCTGCAGCTTCACTTCTAAGATCTGGATCTTGTCTTCTGCATTTTTGACTTGCATTTCCCATTTTTTGCTCTCCTCAGCGATCCTCCTCTCCATTCCCTCGCTGATCATCAATATCCTCCTCTCCCATTCCTTTTCCCTTCTATTGAGTTCCTCTTCCCACTGTAAACTCCCTGGAGCGACCATCGTACCCCTTGTTGGCATCCTTCTCCCTGAACTGCCCATATTCCTGCGATGTGCCCTTATGGATGTAGTGTGTGTGTGTGTGTGTGTGTGTGTGTGTGTGTGTGTGTGGTGTGTGTGTGTATGTGTACTCACTCACCTAATTGTACTCACCTAATTGTGGTTGCAGGGGTCGAGACTCAGCTCCTGGCCCCGCCTCTTCGCTGTCTGCTACTGGGTCTCTGCTCTCCCTGCTCCATGAGCTTTATCATACCTTGTCTTAAAACTATGTATGGTTCCTGCCTCCACTATATCTTTCTCTAGTCCATTCCACTTCCTGACTACTCTGTGGCTGAAGAAATGTTTCCTGACATCCCTTTGACTCATCTGAGTCTTCAGCTTCCAGTTGTGTCCCCTTGTTTCTGTGTTCCCTCTCTGAAACAACCTGTCACTATCTACCTTGTCAATTCCCCGCAGTATTTTGTATGTCGTTATCATGTCTCCTCTGACCCTTCTTTCCTCCAGTGTTGTTAGTCCTATTTCCCTCAACCTTTCTTCATAAGACAGACCCCTGAGTTGTGGAACTAACCTTGTCGCAAATCTGTGTGTGTGTGTGTGTGTGTGTGTGTGTGTGTGTGTGTTGTGTGTGGTGTGTGGTGTGTGTGTTGTGTGTGTGTGTGTGTGTGTGTGTGTGTGTGTGTGTGTGTGAGTATGATGGAAGGGAAGAGTGATGGAGTATATGGTTCACAATAATTGCAGAAGGATGAACCAGGTTATTAACTCATAGCTCGAGTAAATTTTCTTCCCGAAATAAGTATTTATAATTAAACCAGACACTAAGTTGTGAGGAAACCCCTCTCTGACCCCGTGGTGCAGGTGTGTAGAGGTGCTGGTGAGGCAGGTGTAGAGGTGAAGGTGTGGCAGGTGTGTAGAAGTGAAGGTGTGGCAGGTGTGTAAAGGTGAAGGTGTGGCAGGTATGTTGAGGAGCAGGTGTGTAGAGGTGAAGGTGAGGCAGGTGTAGAGGTGAAGGTGTGGTAGGTGTGTAGAGGTGAAAGTGAGGGAGGTGTAGAGGAGGTGTGTGGCAGGTGTGTAGAGGTGAAAGTGTGGCAGGTGTGTAGAGGTGAAGGTGTGGCAGGTGTGTTGAGGAGCAGGTGAGGCAGGTGTGTAGAGGTGAAGGTGAGGCAGGTGTAGAGGTGAAGGTGTGGCAGGTGTGTAGAGGTGAAGGTGTGGCAGGTGTGTAGAGGTGAGGGTGTGGCAGGTATATTGAGGAGCAGGTGTGGCAGGTGTGTAGAGGTGAAGGTGAGGCAGTTGTAGAGGTGAAGGTGTTGTAGGTGTGTAGAGGTGAAAGTGAGGGAGGTGTAGAGGAGAAGGTGTAGCAGGTGTGTAGAGGGGAAGCTGTGGCAGGTGTGTTGAGGAGCAGGTGTGGTAGGTGTGTAGAGGTGAAGGTGAGGCAGGTGTGTAGAGGTGAAGGTATGGCAGGTGTGTTGGGGTGCTGGTGTGGTAGGTGTGTAGAGGGGAAGGTGAGGGAGGTGTAGAGGAGAAGGTGTGGCAGGTGTGTAGAGGGGAAGCTGTGACAGGTGTGTTGAGGTGCAGGTGTGTCAGGTGTGAAGAAGTGAAAGTGTGGTAGGTGTGTAGAGGTGAAGGTGAGGCAGGTGTAGAGGTGAAGGTGTGGCAGGTGTGTTGAGGTACAGGTGTGGCAGGTATGTAGAGGTGCAGGTGTGAAGAAGTGAAGGAGTGGCAGGTGTGTAGAGGTGAAAGTGTGGCAGGTGTGTGGAGGTCAAGGTGTAGTAGGTGTGGCAGGTATGTAGAGGTGCAGGTGTGGCAGGTGTGAAGAAGTGAAGGTGTGGCAGGTGTGTAGAGGTGAAGGAGTAGTAGGTGTGTAGAGGTGCAGGTGTGGCAGGGATGTAGAGGTGCAGGTGTGGCAGATGTGTAGAGGTTAAGGTGTGGTGGGTGTGTTGAGGTGAAGGTGTGGAAGGTGTATAGAGGTGAAAGTGTAGAGGTGAGGAAGTATGGGAGTGGAGGTGAGTCATTGAGGGAGTGGAGGTGAGTCATTGAGGGAGTGGAGGTGAGTCATTGAGGGAGTGGAGGTGAGTCATTGAGGGAGTGGAGGTGAGTCATTGAGGGAGTGGAGGTGAGTCATTGAGGGAGTGGAGGTGAATCATCGAGGGAGTGGAGGTGAGTCATCGAGGGAGTGGAGGTGAGTCATCGAGGGAGTGGAGGTGATGCAGTGTGGGAGTGGAGGTGAGGCAGGAGGGGATGGAGGTGAGGCAGGAGGGGAATGGAGGTGAGGCAGGAGGGATGGAGGTGAGGCAGGAGTGTAGGCAGGAGGATGAAGGTGAGGCAGGAGGGGATGGAGGTGAGGCAGGAGGGGAATGGAGGTGAGGCAGGAGGAGATGGAGGTGAGGCAGGAAGGGGGATGGAGGTGAGGCAGGAGGGGGATGGAGGAGAAGCAGGAAGGGGGATGGAGGTGAGGCAGGAGGTGAATGAAGCTGAGGCAGGAGATGGGATGAAGGTGAGGCAGTAGGGGGATGGAGGTGAGGCAGGAGGGGGATGAAGGTGAGACAGGAGGGGAATGAAGCTGAGGAGGAGGGGATGAAGGTGAGGCAGGAGGGGATGAAGGTGAGGCAGTAGGGGGATGGAGGTGAGGCAGGAGGGGATGAAGGTGAGGCAGGAGTTGGGATGAAAGTGAGGCTGGAGGGGGATGGAGGTGAGGCAGGATGGGGGATGGAGGAGAGGCAGGAGGGTGGAGGTGAGGCAGGAGGGGGATGGAGGAGAGGCAGGATGGGGGATGGAGGTGAGGCAGGAGGGGATGGAGGTGAAGCAGGAGGGTGGACGGAGGTGAGGCAGGTGGGTGGATGGATTAGAGGCAGGAGGGGGATGGAGGAGAGGCAGGAGGAGATGGAGGTGAGGCAGGAGGGGATGGAGGTGAGGCCGGAGGGGGATGGAGGTGAGGCAGGAGGGGATGGAGGTGAGGCAGGAGGGGAATGGAGGTGAGGCAGGAGGGGAATGGAGGTGAGGCAGGAGGTGGAAGGAGGTGAGGCAGGAGGGGAATGGAGGAGGGTGGAGGAGGAGGAGGAGATGAAGGTGAGACAGGAGGGATGGAGGTGAGGCATGAGGGGGATGGAGGTGAGGCATGAGGGGGAATGAAGGTGAGGCAGGAGGGGAATGGAGGTGAGGCAGCAGGGGGATGGAGGTGAGGCAGAAGGGGGATGGAAGGTGAGGCAGGAGGGTGGATGGAGGTGAGGCAGGAGGGGGATGGGGGTGAGGCAGGAGGGGGATGGAGGTGAGGCAGCAGGGGAATGGAGGTGAGGCAGCAGGGGGATGGAGGTGAGGCAGAAGGGTGGATGGAGGTGAGGCAGGAGGGTGGATGGAGGTGAGGCAGGAGGGGGATGGAGGTGAGGCAAGAGGGGATGAAGGGAAGGCAGGAGGGGAATGGAGGATGAGGCAGGAGGGGGATGAAGGTGAGGCAGGAGGGGAATGGAGGTGAGGCAGGAGGGGGATGAAAGTGAGGCAGGAGGTGGGATGAAGGTGAGGCAGAAGGGGATGAGTGAGAGGGGATGAGGAGCAGGAGGGGGATGAAGGTGAGGCAGGAGGGGGGATGAAGGTGAGGCAGGAGGGGGGATGAAGGTGAGGCAGGAGGGGGGATGAAGGTGAGGCATGAAGGGGGATGGAGGTAATTAGGTCAGGTTGGGAAGGTTTGGGTGCCAGGCAAGAGAGATAATTGCGTAAATGAGAGAGAATCTCAGGTTCCAGGTCACACAAACTACCAGAAAATGTGTGCACATTGGTTGGTTCTTAATGTGTGCACCATGGTTGGTCCTTAATGTGTGCACCATGGTTGGTCCTTAATGTGTGCACCTTGCTTGGTCCTTAATGTGTGCACCATGGTTGGTCCTTAATGTGTGCACCATGGTTGGTCCGTAATGTGTGCACCATGGTTGGTCCGTAATGTGTGCACCTTAATTGGTCCATAATGTGTGCACCTTGGTTGGTCCTTAATGTGTGCACCTTGGTTGGTCCTTAATGTGTGCACCATGGTTTGGTCCTTAATGTGTGCACCTTGGTTGGTCCTTAATGTGTGCACCTTAGTTGGTCCTTAATGTGTGCACCTTGGTTGGTCCTTAATGTGTGCACCTTGGTTAGTTCTTAATGTGTGCACCTTAGCTGGTCCTTAATGTGTGCACCTTGGTTGGTTCTTAATGTGTGCACCTTAGCTGGTCCGTAATGTGTGCACCATGGTTGGTCCGTAATGTGTGCACCTTAATTGGTCCTTAATGTGTGCACCTTAGCTGGTCCTTAATGTGTGCACCTTGGTTGGTTCTTAATGTGTGCACCTTGGTTGGTTCTTAATGTGTGCACCTTGGTTAGTCCTTAATGTGTGCACCTTGGTTAGTCCTTAATGTGTGCACCTTGGTTAGTCCTTAATGTGTGCACCTTGGTTAGTCCTTAATGTGTGCACCTTGCTGGGTCCTTAATGCGCAAACACAGTATTGAAAATTAAAGTCAAATAGTGTATATCCATGAATATATATATATATATATATATATATATATATATATATATATATATATATATATATATATATATATATATATATATATAATAAGAATAGTTTGTGAAAGATGCTAAACTGATTATCGTTGTTAAGAGATCTGATGTCCTCCTCCTTCATCACCCCTCTATCTTCTCATCCTTCCTTCCTCCTCTCCCTCCTCCTCCATCCATCTTATTCTCCTAATCATCATCATTCCTTTACTCCTCCCGTTCCTAATCCCCTCAACTACCCCCAATCAGCATCAATAACCCCAGCATCACCCCTGTCATCACAAACAACCACCGTTACCCCTGTCATCACAAACAACAACCCTCACCCCTGTCATCACAACCAACTACCATCACTCCTGTCATCACAACCAACTGTCATCACCCCTGTCATCACAAGCAACCACCATCACCCCTGTCATCACAACCATCCACCATCACCACTGTCATCATAACCAACTGTCATCATCCCTGTCATTACAAGCAACTGCCATCACCCCTGTCATCACAAGCAACATCCATCACAACTGTCATCACAACCATCCACCATCACCGCTGTCATCACAACCAACTGTCATCATCCATGTCATCACAAGCAAAAGCCATCACCACTGTCATCACAAGGAACATCCATCAAAACTGTCATCACAACCAACCACCATCACCCCTGTCATCACAACCAACTACCCTCACTCCTGTCATCACAACCAACCACCCTCAACCCTGTCATCAAAACGAACTACCCTCATCCCTGTCATCACAACCAACCACCCTCACTCCTGTCATGACAACCAACTACCCTCACCCCTGTCATTACAACCAACCACTCTCACCCCTGTCATCACAACCAACCACCCTCAACCCTGTCATCACAACCAACTACCCTCATCCCTGTCATCACAACCAACCACCCTCACTCCTGTCATGACAACCAACTACCCTCACCCCTGTCATTACAACCAACCACTCTCACCCCTGTCATGACAACCAACTACCCTCATCCCTGTCATGACAACCAACCACCCTCACTCCTGTCATGACAACCAACTACCCTCACCCCTGTCATTACAACCAACCACTCTCACCCCTGTCATGACAACCAACTACCCTCACCCCTGTCATTACAACCAACCACTCTCACCCCTGTCATGACAACCAACTACCCTCATCCCTGTCATGACAACCAACCACCCTCACTCCTGTCATGACAACCAACTACCCTCATCCCTGTTATCACAACCAACCACCCTCAACCCTGTCATGACAACCAACTACCCTTATCTCTGTCATCACAACCAACCACGCTCACTCCTGTCATGACAACCAACTACCCCCACCCCTGTCATCACAACCAACCACTATCATCACAATGATCAGTCATCACCGCTATGAACCTCCATCCAATACAAATCACTGCCAACATTAACCACCATTCCACATTCAACACCACCACTAATGACACCATCATTTCAATCGCTGACTCTAGAACCACCACCACAACCTCCACCACCCCCTGACACCACCACAACGTCCATTTACCCCCTGACACCACTACAACCTCCACCACTACCCCCTGACACCACCACAACCTCCACCACTAACCTCTAACACCACCACAACCTCCACCACTACCCCCTGACACCACCACAACCTTCACCACTACCCCCTGACACCACCACTACCTCCACCACTACCCCTGACACCACCACAACCTCCACCACTACCCCTGACACCACCACAACCCCACCACCACCACAACCTCCACCACCCCTGACACCACCACAACGTCCATTTACCCCCTGACACCACTACAACCTCCACCACTACCCCTGACACCACCACAACCTCCACCACTAACCTCTGACACCACCACAACCTCCTCCACTACCCCCTAACACCACCACAACCTCCACCACTACCCCATGACAACACCACAACCTCCACCACTACCCCCTGACACCACCTCTACCCACATCTACATCCCCATCCTTTACCCTTCTCCCTCCCCTCCTCCCTCCCCGCCTCCCTTCCAGCCTCCCTCCCCCTCCCAGCCTCCCTTCCAGCCTCCCTCCCCCTCCCTATTTTCTTCTAAATATTACTGAGGCAGACTGGGACTTCTAAGCCTCATTACTGAGTGTGGTTAATTAGTGAGTAATTAAATAGTAATTAAGCCAGACCAGACGTTGAGTGAGAATGATGACTGACACCACCACTGAGACCACCACTAACACCACCACTGACACCATTAGTGACACCACCACTGACACCACCACTAACACCACACTAACACCACTAGCAAACTAGGACACCACTTAAACCACCACTGACACCAACCACCATAACACCACCAATA
>WNWK01033113.1:0-21402 GCA_009830355.1 Cherax destructor | reverse complement strand
CGGGGGGGTTCGGGAAAAAGAACGGGGCCTTTTTCCCCAGATTCAAGGGGGCTTTGCCCTCGTTGCTAACATAATCTAATTTGCCTTTCAGGCTATAACTACCTATATTGGGGTGCTAGGCTACACTATTAATCCCTAACGTTGCCTTAAAATTTTTCTTTTAGTTCAGCTGTAAAAACTTCCTAGGTTTCCTAGGGGGAAAAACTAAAAATCAAATATTACACAATAGTCCCCGTCTCAGCTGGAGTGTGCTATGTTTTGTTGGGTGTGGGGGTTTAAAACCCCAAAAACCGACCCCGGTTTGTGGCCCCCTGACGCCCCTTTCCCTTTTGGAACCTTTTGTGACAAAAATTTCCCATCCTCCCGGCAAGGTAGCCCTTCTAGCAAGCCCCCCCCCTTTCGGGGCCCTGGCCCCCGAGTGCCATTACTCCCCGTCGGGGAGACTCTGGTTTCCCCAAAATGTCCAGTTTCCCCGGGGGATTCTGGGGTTCCCGGGTTGATCTTCCCCCCTTCCCTTTAAAATTTTTTTTGTCTTTTACATGTCTAGCCTTGTCTGAGCAGCTTCTTTTTTCCACCCAGTGGCCTATATCCCCCCGGGAGCCCTTTTTCCCACTGATACGAGGTTCCCGGGGGTTTAAGACAATCTATCCCCCTCTTTAGGTACCCCTAAAAACGTCTCCCCCAAGGGGTTTTGTCACTTCCTCGGTTTGGCTTCCCGGGGTTCGCTGTACACTAACATTCATTATCACTATCCCCCGCTATCGGGTGTAATTCCCCCCCCCCCGGGGGGGATCATGGAAATTCCCCACCATTATACCCTTTTGGGGGTCTGTATAAACCAACCTTCCTTAACAGTCCGTTTTGTGGACGGGGAAATCATCAAGATATTGGGCCACCAGGATACCTACATTTTGACTGTGTGTGGAAAACCCCCGGTCTGAGCTTCACACCAAGGGCTTTCAATCGCTTGGTTGTGCTCGACCCCTGGTTGTACCGGGTAACGTATTTACTACCCGAGCTGTTTTTTCTGGATGTCCACCCAGTTTTAAAAGTGACATCCCCAAAATATAAGACTTGGGTGGGCCCTGACATAGCACCTCCCAATGTCGCTTAAATTTTTTGGGGGCCTTCCAACTTTAACCTAGCCACCAACTTCTCTGTTATCATGGACACTTGTGCCCCTGAGTCAAGAATAATCGGGTTGTTTCGGTTCTTTCCCCCTTTCACAACCCCTGCCATAGGGTAGGGCAGCAGCTCTTGCTTCTCACCAGATTAGAGACTTTGCCCATACTAATCACGCTGGCTACCACTTCAGGCTCGGGCTCGCCTTCTATCTCCTCTACTGGAGAAACGTCCCTACTAGCCGGGGGTTTCCCCTTAAATTGTTGTGACATAGTGCAGTATGGTGCTTCCTTTCCGGCAATTATAGCACTCTAAAAAGATGTGACCGGCAATCTTCTGCCTCATGTCTTCCACAACACCTTAAGCATAGCTGCATCCTTTAGTCTCTGCCGCCTACTGCTCAGTGTTGCATACCGGAGCAACTCTTGGTGTGTTCACCTTCGCAGAACACACATGTCTTAGGGGTTTTCCCCCTTTGGTTTGAGGACCTGTCTTGGGCATAATAGGTGCCGATCCTAGCGGGGGGGCTTTATTCTATCTTGATTTTCCCCCTGGTAAAACGTTTTTATTGTCGGGAATCTTTCCCTCCCCAACTAAAGGGAAAAATAGTTCCCAACCCCCCAAAATTTGTTGTATTGTAAACCGGTTGGTATATTAAAATGTAACTCATGTATAATTGTTAGCTATTCCTCGGGTTTTCCGACTGACCATCCATTCCGATCCCCCCAATCTGTAAATCTTTGAGACTATTGGTCAAACTCATGACTTCGATTGAAACTTCTCTACGCTCTGAAGGTCATGACGGCAAACCTTAGATCAGTCAATTGATAAAATATAGCAGTTTTTATGTCCTCTGTGTTGCCAAACGCATCTTCAGATGATCCTTGGCATGTTGATAATTAATATCAGTGTTTGGTAATGCCGGACCAAGTCCAGGGCTTTACCCTTGAGCTGTGAACGTAAGTACTGTAATTTGGTGGCATCTGACAAATCATCCCTGTCATCTATCTGTGATTTAAACTGATCCCAGAAAGCAATGTACTCTGTCAAAGTTCCATCAAACATTGTGGTAAGTTAATGTAGGTAATCTGGGTAACACTCTAGGGGACTGTGGTGGCGTGTGTGCCCTGTACTATTTTTGCGGACCTTGCTATGTCAGCCTTCAATGTTTTTGCTAACTTTTTGCAGAGCCTCATCTCCCTTACTTCAGCCGCGTGCTCGTCGTATTCCTCCCGAACTGCTTCAATATTTCCTCAGACTCACCTGATGCTAGGCTTCAGCCTCATAATTGTGAGTAGGTTGTCTCCAAGGCTCCTAGCTTTCCTTCTAAAAAAGCTCTAAGCACTTTCCTAGATCTTGACAGTCCACATCGTGGTTTAGTCTGATATCTGGCACTCCTACATGCCTTGCTTAGTCCATCCCTTGTGAGCGTTCAAAGATCGCTTTAGTTGATTACAGAGCTGGACAAAGTACTTTCTGATTCTCCCCCGTCATTGTTGTGGTTTAATTAAACAGTTTGTCACTAATTTGTACGTCAATTGTCCCCCCACAGCACAATACGGTATTAGGTGAGAGCAAGTGTTTCCCAAAGCCCTCAACAAATTTACAGCTCTACTTTACAACTATTGACTTGACTATTGAATATGCACTGTTAGCCCTCAAACCCAACTAAAATGTATATTGTTGTTATGAAAGCTTAACCTAGCTACTCCCTGTACCCAATAGTAAATAATTACAGGACTGAGCTAGCAAATCACAAATTAAATGAGTCAAATACGATAAAGTTCACACAGTAAAAATATGTAGTCTTTGTGAATTCAATTCAATTGGTCAGCATAAAATAAATTCAGTAATTCACTTATAAACAGTATATGAATAATGTTGTGTAATTAGCTTTGGCTTAACTAAGCCTAGACAATTATTGTGGTTAGCTGGTGAAGGTAACACCTAGCCTAACTTTATCACTGTTGAAATTAGTGTGCAACTAGCCTGAATCTAGCTTGCAAGGTAAATAATAGCTAGGTTAAATCTGACCTAGCTGTTACAACTGTTATAATTATTGTAGGAGCCTACCCTAACTGTGGCTGCCTGCAATTCACTGTAAATAATTAAATATACAAGTTTCCTAACCTAGCTACTTGTAATCACTGTAAATAAATAAACTCACAGCTTAACTAGCCTACTTGGCCTGCCTGTAGATTACTGTAAATAATAACTTCTGATTAGTTAGCTTAACCTAGCCTGAGTAAGTCTTTGGGCCTAGGTGTGATAACTAACCTAGCTTCGAAAATGACTGGTACATTAACTGTGGCCTAGCTAATTAAGACTAATGTGTCTGCTAAACTAGCTATTCCACATCTCGGTTAAGAAGGACCAATATAGAAACTTGTTTGGATTGGCCTCTTGTAAGCTTTCACTCTGGGCAAGCACTGTTGACACCGACACTCTGAGACACTTCTCTCAGACTTACAAGTGGCTATGGTAAAATTTCTATCTAATTGCAGTAAGGGGAATCCCACGCTGCCTACACAATACTGGAAGGGAGATTACTACTTGAAAGAAAGGGTGGGTATATGTCCTGGTCTTCCTTATATATAACCCCTCCTAACACCATGTGCAGTGGAGAAACTTTGTCTGCAAAAAATGGGGTAATTAGTGTCCTGTCTGCACCTCAGAGTTCCTGGTTACTAGGATGTCCCTTGAGTAATATATGCAGTAGTAACACTAGCTTCCAGACTGAACTTAAGAACGCGCTGGTACATACCAACACAAAGGTTTCCGTCTGCTTAAGACCCACAGATAACTTCACTAACGTTTCCCCCAGAAAACTGGCCAGATACTGAGAGAAAGAAAGCCTAGTCTTACTGTAAATGGGTCTGGATGGAGGCAGATTTCCACGGTACTTCGGGATCTCCTCCAGGGCCCCAGGACAGATGTTGGGTCACGTGGGGGGTGCTGCCTTATCTCAGCACGTCTTGTCCTTGTGGAGTCTGGTCTGGGAAGAAGGAACTGGGCTCTTTCACGCCTAGATTCAAGGGTAGAGCTGCCAGTTCTCGTTAGCTAACATAATCTAATGCTTGCCTATTCAGGCCTATAACTACCTATATTAGGGTGCTAGAGCTACACTATTAATACCTAACGTTGCCTTAATAATCCTACTGCTAGTCTCTAGCTGTACAAACTTGCCTAGGTGTTCCTAGGTGGATAAATCTATCAATCAAATATATACACAATAGTCACCGTCATCAGCTGGAGTGTGCGTATGTTTTGTTGGGTGTGTGGGTTTATAAACTCCGAGGGCCGATCCTCGGTGTGTAAGGCTCCTGACGGCTCCCTTACCCTGTGGAACCTTTAGTGACTAAAAAAGTTTCCACACCAACCTATGTCTAGAACAAATTAACTCTGTGGTACTTGAGGTTTGCTCAAGGCAAATTCCCTTAAGGAAAAGGAGGAGAAGATGCAAACAAGAAAGAGAGAGGCGCTCCCTATACAGGCGAAGGCAAAGAATAACGGAGCGGCTACAGGAGGCCAATATCTCTGAAATACGTAGGGAGACACTAGTCAGAGAAATAGCAAACATTGAATTAAAACTAAAGGAATCTTACAGGAATCAAGAGACACAGGAAGAACAAAAAGCCATAAATGAAATTGAAAGAAACCCAAAGTATTTCTTTTCCTATGCAAAATCAAAGTCGAGAACAACAACCAGTATTGGGCCCCTACTTAAACGGGATGGGGTGAGTTACTTAAGTCCCAGTATGACTCAGTTTTTAGTGAGCCACTAAGCAGACTGAAAATCGAAAACCTAAATGATTTTTTTATGAGAGTGCCACAGAATTTGACAGACGCCTGCCTTTCTGACATCACCACGACGCCAAATGACTTCGAAAAGGCAATAAATGACATGCCCATGCACTCTGCTCCAGGCCCAGACTCATGGAACTCCGTGTTCATCAAGAACTGCAAGAAGCCCCTATCACATGCTTTTAACATCTTATGGAGAGGAAGCATGGACACTGGGATCGTCCCGCAGCTACTAAAAACAACAGACATAGCCCCGCTCCACAAAGGGGGCAGTAAAGCAATAGCAAAGAACTACAGACCAATTGCGCTAACGTCCCATATCATAAAAATCTTTGAAAGGGTTCTAAGAAGCAAGATCGCCACCCATCCTGATACCCATCAATTGCACAACCCAGGACAGCATGTGTTTAGAGCAGGCCGCTCTTGTCTGTCCCAACTACTGGACCACTACGACAAGGTCCTGGATGCTCTAGAAGATAAACAGAATGCAGATGTTATATACACAGATTTTGCAAAAGCCTTTGACAAGTGTGACCATGGTGTGATAGCACACAAAATACGTGATTAAGGAATAACAGGAAAAGTTGGTAGATGGATCTATAATTTCCTAACATGTAGAACACAAAGAGTAGTAGTCAACAGAGTAAAGTCTGAGGCAGCTACTGTGAAAAGCTCTGTTCCACAAGGCACAGTACTTGCTCCCATCCTATTCCTCATAATCATATCAGATATTGACAAGGATATAAACCACAGTGCTGTGTCTTCCTTTGCAGATGACACCCGAATCTGTATGACAGTGTCCACCGTTGAAGACACTGCAAGACTCCAAGCAGACATAAACCAAATCTTTAAATGGGCTGCAGAAAACAATATGAAGTTCAATGATGAGAAATTTCAATTACTCAGATACGGAAAACGTGAAGAAATTAAAATCTCATCGGAGTACAAAACTAATTCCAACCACACAATAGAGCGAAAAACTAATGTCAAAGACCTGGGAGTGATCATGTCAGAGGATCTCACCTTCAAGGACCATAACAAAGTAGCAATTGCATCTGCTCGAAAATTGACAGGATGGATAATGAGAACCTTCAAAACCAGGGATTCCAAGCCCATGTTGACACTTTACAGATCGCTTGTTCTATCTAGGCTGGAATATTGCTGCACACTAACTGCACCTTTCAAGGCGGGTGAAATTGCTGACCTTGAAAATGTGCAGAGAACCTTCACCGCACACATAAGTGCGATAAACCACCTCAACTACTGGGAACGCTTGAAGTTCCTAAACCTGTACTCTCTAGAACGCAGGCGGGAGAGATACATTATTATATACACATGGAAAATTCTCGAGGGTTAGTACCAAACTTGCACACAAAAATCACTCCCTACGAAAGCAAAAGACTCGGCAGGCGATGTAACATCCCCCCAATGAAGAGCAGGGGTGCCACTAGCCCGTTGAGGGACAACACAATAAGTGTGGGGGGCCCAAGATTGTTCAACTGCCTCCCAGCATACATCAGGGGGATTACCAACAAACCCCTGGCTGTCTTCAAGCAGGCACTGGACAGGCACCTAAAGTCGGTACCTGACCAGCCGGGCTGTGGTTCGTACGTTGGACTGCGTGCGGCCAGCAGTAACAGCCTGGTTGATCAGGCTCTGCTCCAACATGAGGCCTGGTCACGGACCGGGCCGCGGGGGCGTTGACCCCTGGAATTCTCTCCATTTAGACTCCAGGTAGACTCCATTTCAGGGTGGAAAAACTTACAGGATGGGAGGTTGCATTTGCCTGCTTTCATATGGGAACGGCATTTTCTGGGGTGATCATAATTGCATGTCCCATCTGATTTCCCAGATTTTCCATGCCTGCAGATACCAAGTGCATAATATTCACATAGGCCTGGTTTCCGTTTGCCCTGTTTTTTTGTGACTGTGTTCCCCATTGGTGGGTGTGTTCCTGTCTCATGCCTGTCTTCGTTACTATTGCTAACAATGGAGCCTTCAACTGTTTCCGGTAATTTATCTTCAGTATTTCTCTGGGCATCCCCTTGTTTACTATCTACCATGTTATTGCTAGTTTGTAACACTGTTTTGTGTGTGTCCTTATCTACACCTGTTTCCCCATCATTTATTTCACTAGAGCTACTGTCCATTTTCAGGTCACCATCATTTATTTCTCCATTCTTAAATTTACTGGCTACCATTTCAACATCTGTACCAGGGGCGGTAGCACCATCTGGCCCTGATTTTTTACTTTCCCAACTGTTATAGAAAGCTATCATGTTTTTTATGAAGTCCGATTTGGTGTTGTCATCTTTTAATATCGATATGATTTTATTCCACAGTTCGGTCTCATTTGGACATACCCAAAAACACTTCCCTTGTTTAATATCTCGGGTGGTAGAGTCTTGAATGTCTACACAAGGGGCGTGGCAGCATTTACCACAAAAGTTGCATGTAATCCATGCAGAGGAACGTTTGCTTGTTAGTTTGCATACTACACAGGGTTTCATGATTGATTTTGTTGGTTGCTTTACTGTATATTCTACTAATAGGTTCCCTGAAGTGGTGATCCGTCTATTTGTATCGTATCTATTTTATTTGCATGTGTAAGTGTTTGGACAATCTTACCTCATAAAATTTATTCTTATTGTTATTTTTTGGGTGTTTGATAAGGTCCCCTAAAACTCTGTCCGCTTATTGAATCCGGACTTGGATACCAGTTTTGAATCCAGTCAATGGTTCCCTTATTTCTTGGATCTGATGAGATCCAGTGTCACTTATTTAATGAATCCTGTAGGGGTTGTCTGGGTTACGCGAGACAGATCACTGGAAGATGATTAAACAGAGTAATAATGATCGGTATGGTACAAAAGTATAACTTGCGTGTTGGAGATAAAAACCGGTCCTTCTGGCAGCTCCTACTGTACGGCGGCCGTACCTCTGGCACCCTGGTTTACCTCTGGCACCCTGTTTACTTCTGGCACCCTGGAAATCTCACCCCGCTTTAACACCTGGGTTTCCGTGCACTTATGGTTCACTCTACTGGGTTTAGTTTTTGTTTTTTTCCTACACCACAACACTGCTGTTTTTTCTATGATGACTGGAAGATATACAGACTTATGTTAGTGAAATCGTTCACTGACAACTCATAACTCGACACTGTTTATCGTATTAGTAGTAGATATTTAATAAAAGAGTATTAGCATAAAAGATAGGTTAGAAAAAGTTATAGGTTAGAAATAAAAAGTATTAGGGTAGATCACATGTTAAGAAAAGATTTACATCTTAAATTATCACTATTCTTACAATTGACTCGAATCATACAATATACAGGTATTATTTATGCTATAATAATAAGGCAAGTTATAAGGCATACACAATTAATAGCCCTTCCCTAGGGTAGTATGACAAATGCCGGCTGGAGGCTGTCTCCCCCAATGGCTCTAACACAAAAAGACTGCATTTTATCAGTACTGAGCTTCTCTACGGATACTCCTTAACACAGGATATGAACTCACTTGTTAGCAGCAAATACATGTACATGAATAGTAAAAAAACCTGCCTAAGCCGACAAAAGAGACGGGAGTAGAGGAGGAGGTGTTGATTCACCTGGAATTCTCCCGGCCCGGGTCTTTACCAGATGACGACCCGGCTTCGGCTCCCTGGCGTGGGAGTGTCAGAGACCTATGTCTCCCATGGGAGGGGATACCCCTCATCGGCGGGACCAACTGGCCCCAGGCCTAGCCACATTCCCCACCAGCACGAGGCATGGAGGTAGATAGATGCTAGGCCAATGTGGTCTGCAACCTTCCCTAACGGGAAGGGCAGGCTTAAGAGCTGCAGATGGTAGCAAGCTCCAGCCTTGGCACCTACCCTGCCCTAGAAGGGATGGGCATGGTAATCGACCGGGAGTAGAGGCTAGTTTACAAAGTTCTTCTTGTGTTTCCCTCCATTGTTTGAACAAACTCCCACTCGTATGTACAAGCTCTTCACAACACTCCTACAACAGGAGGTCAACTCACCTCTATAAACCTTATTTCTACTCACAATAATTATTGCAATGAATACTAATACTAGAAAAATAATCAGACATAAAAAAAATGAACTTTATGCACTATATTACAGATGTTAAGTAAAAGGACACAAATGCAACTAATGTGACATTTTTTTGAGGCAACGTTTCGCTCTCCAGGAGCTTTGTGAAGCCGTTACAAACAATACATGGACACAGAGGGTATATATATGCTCAGAGTAAGGTGTAATACTAGTGGTGGTGGTAGTAGTAGAGACATAAGTTGTAGTAGTAGTAGTAATACAATAAGGTAGAATAATCAACTTGCACATGAGGAAAAAAGTGAAAGCAATTACTTGGGTAGCACAAAAATATAGGTTAGACAAATATTTCTGTTTTAGGTGAGATAAACAAAAATTCTAGTGAAAACATATTGGAACCCACAATAATAGAACAACAGAATGCGAGAATGATCACACTTCTAAGGCATTTCTTGAGTTAATTCCCAGCTTTTACAGTAAAGGATATTTTCAAAACATTTACAGATGTTACAGCAATAATAATAATAATAATAATAATAATAATAATAATAATAATAATAATAATAAAAATAGTGATAATAAATAATAATAATAGTCTTTTTAAACATTTACCTTGTTTTGCATTACATTTCAATACAACAATTTTGGTAGATGACATTAAATATCTAATCTTTTAATTAAACTGCATTTATCTCTTTCACCTGAGTTACAGGACTATGCACATAGTAAATAGGTAAGGATATAGACAAGAAATACAGTGAGGACAGTCATGAAATTTTCACAACGAATATTTATCACACATTACATAAGTAATGCTTGAGGGGCTGATTTGCTTCATTACAACACACGTTTGAGCTCTGTAAATTTGCGTTTTTCCTGGCGGTCCCAGAGGGAATAGAGCACGACAAATAGGCGTGTGCAAATCTTAAAGTGCATATAATCATTTAAACCCAGCAAAAGGGAAATATAAGTGATTACAGAAGAGAAAAATAAAAATAATAGTGCCATGTGTATAGTGCCGGCCCAGAATAAGGCCGTTATTGGAGGGTGCCATACAGGAAGTGGGTTGTTGTGACCAGAGTGAAGGTAGATCAGTGAGGGGAATCAATGAAGTTCAGGGACTAGCATATTTCCAAGAGCAGAAAAGTAAAGAAAAGAAAACTATTAACACAACACAGGAAAAAAATAAGATACAAGTGATTGATAGGTGCAGGAGGCAAGACGGGAACAGGCAAGCAGTTGGGAACTAGGCCTAATGGTGTTTCCACACAGTATGTCGTGGTGTATACTGAAGAATAAGTGTGACCCTAGGCAGAGAGATAAGAGATAAGGATAGATGTGTCAGTGAATACAGTGAATACAGTGAAAAAGAAATGGAGGAGAAGCAAGAAACCAGGAGTACACCACATTGAGAGGAAACATTGTGCAGTAGCAACTTAGCCGAATCCGGACCACAGTTGCCGGACGTAATGTACAAACACCTTTTTGTGGTTGCATGAGGGATCTGGCCCTCCAATATTGACAGCGAGGGTCATAATCCCTGCTCTGGAGAGCTGAATATCATACATAGAGCACTTAACACATAGTAAGGGAGAGAACCCGGGGAAGGGACTTAGGGAGGAGCCACATGCTAGTATCACACACAGCAAGTGAGCAGGCGCTAAGGTCAGACAAATACGCTAATGGGTAAGTAAGTTTATTCAGGTATACAGGAATACAGTGCATAGAGTATCATACATAGCAGAATATGTGTGGAGAACCTTGGATAACCGGAAAGCCAGACAGAGGGACTTATTTTATTGCTAAATTAAGGTAGGACTCAACACTTAACTGCTACAACCAATACACACACACACACACACACACACACACACACACACACACACACACACACACACACACACACACACACACACACACAAACGCACAAAGAAAGATCTTGGGGTGAGTATAACACCAAGCATGTCTCCGGAAGCACACATCAACCAGATAACTGCTGCAGCATACGGGTGACTGGCAAACCTGAGAATAGCGTTCCAATACCTAAGTAAGGAATCGTTCAAGACACTGTACACCGTGTACGTCAGGCCCATACTAGAGTATGCAGCACCAGCTTGGAACTCATACCTGGTCAAGCACGTCAAGAAATTAGAGAAAGTGCAAAGGTTTGTGACAAGGTTAGTTCCAGAGCTAAGGGAAATGTCCTACGAAGAAAGATTAAGGGAAATTGGCTTGACAACACTGAAGGACAGGAGGGTTAGGGGAGACATGATAACGACATAAAAAATACTGTGTGGAATAGACAAGGTGGATAGAGACATGATGTTCCAGAGAAGGGACACAGAAACAAGGGGTCACAATTGGAAGTTGAAGACTCAGATGATTCAAAGGGATGTTAGGAAGTATTTCTTCAGCCACAGAGTTGTCAGGAAGTGGAATTGTCTAGCAAGTGATGTAGTGGAGGCAGGAACCATACATAACTTTAACATGAGGTATGATAAATCTCATGGAGCAGGGAGAAAGGGGACCCTGTAGCGATCAGTGAAGAGGCAGGGCCAGGAGCTGAGTCTCGACCCCTGCAACCACAATTATGTGAGTACACACCCACTCACTCTGAAATTCCATAAGCCTCCTCTCCTCTACACACTCACCCTCACACTCTCCCTCACACCATCACTCTGTCCCCTCTCTCTTCTATCACCCAGCCTCACCCAAGCACACACCCACACCCAACACACACCTAGCTGTCTATCTACCACCTCTCTCATCCTCTTCATCTT
Source organism: Cherax destructor (assembly GCA_009830355.1). Taxonomy (NCBI): domain Eukaryota; kingdom Metazoa; phylum Arthropoda; class Malacostraca; order Decapoda; family Parastacidae; genus Cherax; species Cherax destructor. Next base: position 9,643 of record WNWK01033113.1, on the reverse strand, counting down.
CCTTTTTTTCTTCTCCTCCTCCCCCGTCTTCTCCTCCCTAGCCATGCACCCCACCCCACCCCATCCCAAAACCCAGGCACTAACCCACACTCTCTCTCCATCACTCTCCCCCCCCTCTTACTCTCCAACCTTCCATCCTTTCTCTCTGTCTCCCTCTCTCTCATCCTCTTCATCTCCCTTTTCCTCCTCCTCCCAGCCATCCCAGCCATACACCCCACCCCCTAATCTCTCCCTGCCACTGCCCCCTCCTACTTCACATCCATCTCCCCACCCTACCTCCCTCCCCCTTTCCCTCACTACAACAAACACCCATCTTCACACACACTCACTCTGAAATTACATAAACCTCCTCTCCTCCACACACTCGCCCTCACACTCTCCCTCACACCATCACTCTGTCCCACTTCATCACTCTCCCCCTCTCTCTTACACTTCCATCTCCCATTCTATCACTCTCTCTCTTCTTCCTCACCTTCCATCTATCTTCCTTCTCCTCCCCATCTTCTCCCTCCCCCTCTCCCCTAGTCTTTCCCACACTCCCTTTCCCCTCTCCCCTAGCCTTTCCACATTCCTTTCCCCTCTCTCCCTGTACCCCCTTTCCCCTCTCCTCTGTACCCCTTGTTTCCCTAATATCTCCCTGCTAGTCCCCCTTCTCACTCTGTACCCCCTTGTTCCCCCTAATATCTCCCTGCTAGTCCCCCTTCTCACTCTGTACCCCCTTGTTCCCCCTAATATCTCCCTGCTAGTCCCCCTTCTCACTCTGTACCCCCTTGTTCCCCCTTGTGAGGGAAAAGTCCATAGATAGAAGTGATGAAAGCGTGAAGGTATGTAGAGTGATGGTTGAGTGGTAGTCTGCTTGTTTTATGTGGGGTGAGTGTCTAGCTGCTGCTATACCCCCCCATCCCTTTTCCACCCGGTGAGAGGTGTAATGCTAGGCTCTGTCCACAGGTTAAATCACTCGACTGACCATGCCCGACCTCACTGTAAGTACTTCACGGCTGCTCGTATCTTAATTATTTTATGTTCAAGAGCTTCACTCATTAATTTCTTTTGAGCTTCACTCATTTTTAGCAACATTAACTTCTGCTCTGCCCTGCCTTGGCTTTTGGTAAAGTTATTTGTTACAGTTTCACCATTTCTTTTAAAGGCCTTATGCCTACTATGTGAATAAATACTAGAGTGGTGAGTAATTCTTTTGGTTTCTTTCACAGTCCTCTGTTTCCGCACGGATCATCGGATTAAAGGCTGAGGGGAAGGGGGCGGCGTACTCATCAAGTCAAGAAAATAAAGGAAAGGATAGCTGCAGAGAGTAGGAAGTGAGAGCTACAAGCCAGAGCAGCAGAAGCTAAGATACAGTGCTTAGAAGATGAACTGAAAAGCCTGAAACAGGTTAAAGAGAAAAATGACAGTACAGACATGACATCAGGAACTTCTACATCAGTCACAGACAAGGGGACTGCAGGGAGCAAAGAAGCTATACTGTATGCAAAGGCACTATCAGACTCACATGGGGCCCAGGCAAAGATGAGGAGCACACTAAGAACAATTGAGAGGTCTGAAGACAATGAAGGAACTATGCTATAAGCAGAGAGACTAAAAGAAAACTGCAGTGACCAGGAACACATGAGCAGGAAAAACAGACCACTGAGCATAGGGGCTTAAGACAGGGAAGGGATTGAAGGAAGGAACGCTTCAATGGAAGGAACTAAAACACCTCAGAGGATGCAAAGGGAGACACAGTGGGAGGACAAAAGGGAGAGGTCAGTTTTTGTTTATGGGCTCCAGGAAGTCGAAGGGGAAACCTATGATGAAAGAAAACAGGAGGAGGAAAAAACAATTGAAGGTATCATGAAAGCAACAGGTGACAAATTTTCAGAGAATTGGATGGTTTGCAAGGGGAAGAAAAAGGCCTCTGAAAGTAATTTTCAAGGCAGAATCAGCTCGAACCACGATCCTGCAGGAGAAAACACGACTGAGGGACAAATCGTAGTACCAGAGAGTGTACCTCGCTCGAGACAGAACACAAGATAATGCTGAAAGAAAGGGTACAAAGACGAGGAATGAGTGGAAATGACAAGGACGAGCAGAAGAACCCAGACACAGGAGGAAGGGCAAACACACCCTCCAGAAATACACAGAGATGGACTCCAACCATGACAACCCCAAGGGAACAGAACAATCTAAACCAACACCCACACACCCATACAGCCCCGATGGCATGGTGACTAGCGCTCTTGCTTCACGCTCGGAGGGCCCGGGTTGAATTCCCGGCGGGGCCGAAACATTTCGAAGTGTTTCGTGCACACACACATATATACAACAGGCCTAGTGTCTAATCGACATGTGCCTAGGACAAAATGGTAACTAACTGGCATGGCTGCTCCTATATTTTGCCATCCCCTGGGCAGATCCAAGCTCCAGTGATGACCTATTTGCAAGAACTGTTGCAACAACACACAAGGAACTTATAGTGACAAGAAAACTGACAGTGACTATAGCAAAATGGAACAAATTTGACTAAAAGAGGAGACCGGCATTCAAATACCAGACCTGCTACCAGACGTACAATCCAGACAAACAACGTTTTTCACTACACTGAAGTAACTGACTCTCTGACGGGCTCTGGTGGTCTGGTGGCTAAAGCTCTCGCTTCACACGGCGAGGGCCTGGGTTCGATTCCCAGCCAGGGCAGAAACATTGGGCGTGTTTCTTTACACCTGTTGTCTATGTTCCCCATCAGTAAAATGGGTACCTGGGTGTTAGTCGACTGGTGTGAGTCGCATCCTGGGACACTGACCTAATCTGCCCGAAATGCTCAGCATAACAAGGGACTTTCTATATAGTAGTATGTCATTGATGTCAGCTAGGCCTGTATACCATGTACATGTACTTGTAGTAAATAAAGATATTATTATTATTATTACTATTATTATTATTATTATTATTATTATTATTATTATTATTATTATTATTATTATATCAACTGCACAGTGTTCAATGTGAAGTCAACATAAGGGAAAACCTAATCAACAAACAACAAGGAATCTGACAGGTCTGTAATGTAGAGTAGTGTCGATTTTTACCCTCAGTGCCAGGTGAGGGAGCAAAGTGAACATTTAAACATGGCTGACTGGCCTTCAATCACCAGCTACTGCCAGATGTGCAACTACGAAGCGACATTCTAACTATACTGACAGTACCTGACCATCATATCAACTGCAACAGTGTTAATGGGAGGGAAACACAGGAGAAACTGCTAAATCTACAAAACAAACTCCAATGAAACTGTCAGGCTATAGCGGCGGAGGTTCTTTCCCTCAGTGCTAAAGTCGGGAAGAATGTGGATTAACCAAGGATATTTTGTAATAGCTGACTTCCATATTAACTGACCAGTGTACATTAGGAGGGAAACATAGGAGAAAACGCCAAATCTAACGACAAAACTTCAAGGAATCTGTCAGGGGCAGTGGCCGTTTTTTTCCCCTCACTGCTTTTAAAAATGGCTGACACATCAACTCTACGAGGAATAGGCAACAACACGACGAGCCCCGCTAAATGGGATTGATGGGACTTTGGACGGACATCACCATTGATTAAAACTTTTTCTTACCTGCCAGGATGGAAATGAGCAAGAAGTGTGATAGGTGAAGCCGGACTGTAAAGTGAGGAGTGAAGGGAGTTTCAAGTAAGGGGTAAGGGGGGTATGTTTACCTGGAGAGAATTCCAGGGGTCAACGCCCCCGCGGCCCGATCTGTGACCAGGCCTCATGTCTATGTGTTAACAAGAAATCTACTAGTATTCAGTGGTGATTTCTAGAGTAGCTACTAGGCATTGCTAGGTGTCTGATAGGATCAGTGGTTTCTTTTTAATAAAAATAAAGAAAATAAAATATTTTTTTTATGTGAAGTGATAAAGAATAACCATGGGTGGCATAAGAGGTGTTCAGGCTGCCATAATTATATTTATCATTATTTTGAACTTCTCGGAAGAAGGAAATCAGTCATGGGGACTGGAAAAGGTGAATGGGGTGATAGCTCCTGGAAAGTGAAGCTAACATTTGGCCAATCACCGCCGAAACAATAAAGTGTCACTATCACCGCAAACAGCGGCCCCACATACCCAAACAAACACAGTGGCGCACAGCTTTTTATAGTGGCGCTATTAAGTGGTGATATCCATATAATCAGGACCTCCAATCTGGTACAGGTGCAAAACAGACAGATAAATCGTAGTCATAATGACGGTCTGGTAGATAGGAATGATAACCATAATATATGTAATGCATAGATAGAAATATTCTTATCTGTATCTCGAACATACAGACATATGTATACACTGTACTAGGTACGAAAGAAGAACAGTAAACTTACCGTATGTGACATGTGTCAGGTGGGTGCATAATGGATGTGTCGATTATAGTAATGGTGCCAGATTTTATTTTGTTTGTGCTCGAATGCACTGGCACGGTTATCCCTTTAGCAATGATGAGATTGATTTACCTTTTTTAATGCTAATGGCGCCATTTATTGATGATTATGATTGTTTTGGGAAAACAGGCCTTCATGGATTCTTAGCGTTGACTCTGCCCAGTGCAGTCACAGCAGCTCTGACTTTCAGTTTTAGTCTCCCTACGATCCTGTTAGGAGAGAGGTTTATACCTTCATCACGATGAGTTATGCAAATCGTGTCAAGATCAAACCCAACAGTGGCACTGTGAATGATTCTTAGTCTGTGGTGTCAGCTGACCATACCAATACGTCTTGTAGTCTACCTCCTCCTGCCTGAATTGTCCTTGAAGCTCATCCACCTTATTCTCGTCATTGTCAGGTTTGCTTGAGCGAATGTGAAATCTGTTGTCTCAAGAGGACAGAAACTGCCCACCATGCCAAAGTCTCATCTATGCCTCAGCAGAGACTACCCTGTATTTTATTCGGAGTCACTAAAGAAACCACAGCCTCTGGGGGTCCCAGTTCCTGAAGTCTCCACTGCAAATCCACTGATCCTCTGTATCCTAACTTTTACAGTCCTGGACTCCAAGAGTCCCTACCACCACCTCCTACTGTTCTCAATCTTCATCTCACACCAAGCTTCTATATCTACAAGACCTTGCACAACAGCTCCTCCCCTTGCCTCTACTTCTTCAAGTCCAACCAAATCCCCAAAGGAGTAAATCTCTTTCATTTCCAGTCTCAGTACCTGGATCTTATTTAGTGGACTGGTGTGGGTGGCATCCTGGGTGTTAGTAGACTGGGTGGGTCACATCCTGGGTGTTAGTGGCCTGGTGTGGATCACATACCTCTTAATTGTTCTGTTGCGAGTGTGGAGTCCATCCTCCCCCTCGTACAGTACCTTCCTCTCCTGTCTCTCCCAAGCTTCTTCTAAGTTGCCTCTAACCTCTCGTCCCATCCACAATGGTAAATTACTTCGTCACCCCGATTTTTACTCACCCTCCTCCCTGTTTCAATATCATCCCACATACAACGACCTTGTCTCACTGATGGACACTGATCTACCTCCTGTCACTCCTCTTCATTCTTCTCCATCATGCAACTCCTTTCTTTGCAGCATTCCAACCCTTTGTTTCGCGATTTTCATTTCTGCACTGCCTCACATGTATGGACTTTTCTAACCCAGCTTTTTAGTCGTTGTTTCCTACCTTCCAATTTCTTGTATCCTTCTCTTGCAAATCATGGCTTGTTACAGTTTAATATTGGAGACCTCAAGAGGTAAAATGGGAGCCAGAAGCTTCAGGTGTTGCTCTCCCAGTTTTCCACATTTATTGTTTTTGTTGCAATAACCCAAATTATGCTTCACTGTTATCCGTCCCATCGCGGGCTATGTTTTTATTATATTCATTGGATCCTTTTCCCAATGGAACCTTTAATGAAAATGCACTTCTTATATGCACTGGTATTCCATAGCATCAGGTCTTTATTTATACTTCGCTGCATTTACACTGCAGCCACATCCACCTGAATAAGTGGTATACAATGTGTTCTTTGTATCTCTCTCCTTTTCGACAGCTATCTGCTCAAGATGTTCTGGTTTCTACCTTACTGCCACCCCTTCTGTTACTTGGCAATTTTAATGCTCACATTTTCACTGGGAGGTCTTACTGTGACCCTCGCAGAATGCAGTCTCAGAGGCTTTTTCACTACTCTTCTCCTCCATGTTTTAAATGCGAATTTTCCATCATTTTATTTTCCATACTCAATCTCTCTCTTACATCGATCTCTCAGTTTGCTCTTCCTCATCACTAGATTTTACCTGGTCTGTCCTCCCGGACTTGCATGGCAGAGATCACTTTCCAATCATCTTTACTTCTCATTAGTACTCACCACCTCCTGCGAGCCACGCTGGCAATTTGACCAGTGAATTGGGATCTTTACTTAGATCAATCTCTCTGGTAGTGAGGATCCTTTTCGTCCTCTACTGATGAGCTGTTACACCTCTTCTCGACCTCAATTTAACCGCAGCTTCACAATCTTTACCAAACCTCGGGCAGGCATTCTCAAGAGCTGCTTGCCTTGAAGCTAGTCTCTCCTGCCTGTGCTCGTGCTGTACACATTTTGAAAAGAAGTGCTGCTTGGGGCAGATATCAGTACAATAGGACCACACAGACCACGCCTCCTTGATTTAAGCGGATAAAAGGCAGCTGCCTGCTGTGTCATCTGTGAAGCTAAATGCATTTGTTGGAGGAATTATGTTTCTACCGTCTTACTTCAGCTTCCTCTATAGGTGCAGTCTGGAAAAATGAAACTGAGTGGTAAATACCTCGACTTCGGCTCCACATCCTTTGGGTTGCCGGTGTTGCTATAGCTGACCTTCTTGACATTGCCACGAACTTGGTCATCATCTTGTCCGTATCTCGGCTCCATCTCTGCCCCTTGTTTCTTTCCTCCAAATCTGCCATAGAGTTTGAGCCCTTAGACACTATTCTAGCAAATTGAGTCTTACAATGTGCCTTTTACATTTAAATTAGGATCAGCACTCTGCTTGTAGATCTACTGGCAGCTGGGCTGGATAGCATTCATATCTGTATGCTCCAGCATTTATATCCGTCAGCCCTTGTGGTCCTCTTACGTCTTTTAATTTTGTTGGTATGAGAGTTCTGTCTCCAGCTGTGGAAATTTGAAATTGTGTTACCTTTTATAAGCCAGGCACTTTGGGACTTGTGCCTCCACTATTGTCCCATAGTTCTTACCAGTGTAGTTTGCAAGGTGAATGTCTAGTAAATAGACATTTGGTGTGGTATTTTAGAGAGACACAATAGTCTCTCTATTAGTCAATATAGCTTTCATGAGTCCGTTCTACTGTTGACCCCTTACTCTGTTTAGATACATATGTAAGTAATACCTTTTCCAATAACTACTAGGTTATCACCATCTTTTGATCAAGAAGGCACATGACACAACTTTAGGAGATAAAACATCTTGACCCAAAGCTCACTCCTTAGACTCAAGGCAATCTACCATTTTCCTTAAGAACTTCTTATCAAGAGACATTTCCATGTTTGGGTTAATAATATGCTCCCAGACATTGTCAAGCTGAAGAGTGTGTCCCCCAGGGATGTGTCCACAAGGCACCGCTATCTTATATAATGATCTGGCATCTATTCTTCCATCTAATGTTTGTCATCACTCTTATGCTATTGACTTTGCTATAACATTGCACGAGGCGCTGACTGTAAGCCTCATTGCAATTCTCTCCAGCATGCAGTCAACCGTGTTTCCAATTGGGCCACTGCTCATGGATTTAAATTTTCTAGTACTAAAACACCAAATTTCTTTCACTAGACATTCTATCGTCCCTGATAATCCATTGTATACCTGCTTATGGTTCGCATATCCCAGAATGTGATACTGTCAGTTTCTGGTACCTGTTTGACCATCGGTTATCCTGGAAACCTCATTACCTCCTTGAAGGCAACCCATCATAGCTGGCTGAACCTCCTTAAAATCCTTGCTCATCTTTCATGGGAGATGATCGTAGAACTTTCCTTCGACTGCATTCTGCCCTAATTTCTCCGAAACTAGTTATGGCAACCAGATATATTCAGTGGCCTCTCCTGCAACTCTAGCCTTCAGTCCATCCATCACCAGGGATTACGTTTATGCCTTGGTGCTCTTCACCTGTTGAGGCCTCTGCATAGAGCGATATGCCATCCTGACCAATTGCCATGGTGCTCATTGCTTCCGCTATTTTGTTCACTCTCATGACCTCAAGTAATCCTTTCATATATAGGATGGTAACAAATATGATACCAGTTCCTTATTTATTTCATCACCCTGTTTACCCTGTCCCTTTTTCTTCATCTACATTCCACTCATCTTCTCTTCCAGTTGGTACCTTTTATGTTCATGTAGCATCTAACTTTTCCCTTCCCCCTTGGGAAGTTCTGATGGTTTTGTGTCTGTTTCTTCCCCACTGCCATGTCACAGCCCAAATATATGGTTGCTTCTGCATATTCTTTCTTAATCACTTCCAGTCTCATTCTCATGCCATTGCAGTGTACAGAGATGGTTCCAAATTTTCTGACAGTGTTGGATTTGCGGCAGTGTTTCCAGACAGTGTCATACGAGGGCATTTATTAGCCTCCAGCTATCATTTTACAGCTGGGTGTATGAAAATCTTATAGCCTTATCGTATTGCTTCTATGTCTGTCACCATTTGTGGTAGTTTCAGACTTCCTTAAAGTGGTTTGCAGGCTATACGAAAATTTGATGCCCCTCATCCCTAGTTCTCCGTATCAACTTTGGTTATGCCATATCTCATGGCAAGCACAAAGATATTGTTTTTAGGGTCCTTGGTCATGATGACCAGGAACAATGAACATGTTCATGTTGTCATGTTCACCTAGCAGCAAATAAGGTACCTGGGTTGTTAGTCGACTGGTGTAGGTCGCATCCTGGGGGACAGATTAAGGACCCCAATGGAAATAAGACAGACAGTCCTCGATGACGCACTGACTTTCTTGGGTTATCTGGGAGGCTAACCCTCCGAGGGTTAAAAATCTGAAGAAATCTTATCTTATCTTATCTTGGGCAGACACTGCTGTGTGGTCAGCAGTACATAACCTTCCAGTTTCATATAGAGATGTTCCATTTCACAGACTATTTTGCTGTGAGTTCTATCCTTCACACAACTGTTGGCAACAATGTTGGTCTGATCTGCTACATAACAAATTGCATTCTATTAACCCAAAGTGCAATTATGGGTTTCTGGTTGTCTTCTTGTTATCAGTAATAAGTTGAGAGACTTACATCGGCCACACTCATCTTACTCACGGGTATCTCATGGAGCGCCCTGTCCCACTCCGTGAGAAATTGTCAGGTTCAGTTTCTGTTAGCCATATTCATTGGACTGCCCACACTATCAATGAGCACACAGAATTTACCTCCGATGTCATCACAACTCTAATACCCTTACTTTATCTTCCTTCTTGCTGATGGACCTTCCTTTAACCCAGACTCTCGTTGACTTTTTGACAGCAACTGATTTACTGCACAAACTTTGATGATGCCTCTAGTACTCCTCACAGCCTTATCTACCTCTCCCCTCTTGCTACCCTCTACCCTGCACTATTCACTGCCCAGCTGCACTACATGACCTAATGAATTCCAAATTCAAATTCTTTATTTCA